>JBBPCZ010107080.1:0-10786 GCA_037974445.1 Brycinus macrolepidotus
TGATGTTGGACGAGAAGGCCTGGTTCACAATCTCCGTTCCAGTTCATCCCAAAGGTGTTGGATGGGGTTGAGGTCAGCGGACTGGGGCACAGTCATGCTGGAATAGAAAAGGTTCTTCCCCAAACTGTGTCCACAAAGTTAGAAGCATGGAGTTGTCCAAAATGTCTCGGTATGCTGAAGCATCAAGATTGCCCTTCAGAGGAAGTAAGGGGCCTAGCCCAAACCCTGGAAAACAGGTGTGTCCCAATATTTTTGTCCATATAGTGTATAAAGGGTTGAAAAGGAGGCTTAAAGAGGGCATATATTCTAAACATAGGCCCTCTTTAAAGCCTTTTGAAAGTTCAAAAACCTGTCGCTGTCCATCTCCAAAATGATAACTTTTCTGTAGAAGGTTGAATTTGAAAGGAACGTAAATGACAATTGGGATTAAACAAAAGGGATTTAAAAAACATAAAGTAATACATAAAACCAACTATGTACACTCTTATGGAAAGGTTTGTACATAACCCCGGTCACATTATATATATTTTTGATTTTCTGTGTGAAAATAAGTACACATCCTCGACAGGGAATAAACTGGAATATAGCATTTTTCTGAAAATACTCTCTCTTGCATTCAGTGAATTAAAACAGGCTATTTCCAGATACAGACTGTGGACTAAATGCTACATTTTGAAAATTCTCCATTAAAACAGTGAGAAAAACGTGTACTCCCACAGGAGATAAGACACCTCTATTAAATGAGGCACATCTGTAATGTACTACTGTTGGAGAGCTGAATGCAGCAGTGCCTCCTTTTCTCAGTAGGGGTCAGAATAGCACTGCATAAACATGTGGGATAAAAGCAGCTTTTATTCAGAGCAGCCACTCTTGGCCTATGTACTTCTTTGTGCCTTTCTCTAATGCTGGGATTTAGCAGGTAATCCTTTGAACACACAGCGTGCCTTTAACCACTTCTGCTTGAAGCAGAACAGTCCATCTAAAGTCAATACAGCTCAAAGATAAAAAAAAGTCTTAAGTGAACTTGTCTAAAAGAGGTGAAGACATCAGCCTAGCCTCACAAACATCAGAACATCTTAGCGCCAAAGAGTATTTGTCTCTATCTGTGTAGAGGCCACTGCTGAGCATATAGTCTACAGAATGCTGAGGGTTAGACCTTTTCTTTAATGGGTCTTCACATAAAATCAGCTGTTTACTGGCCAATATTCTGTCTTATAAATGATGATAAACACTTGCAAATTAAATCTTCTAACTTTTTCCTTCTTAAGGCTATTTTTTCATCACCCTACAACTTTGGGCAACAGATGCCTCACACTTTTGCAAAGCAGACATGTAACTTCACATCTTTTGTAAGAGGATATTTCAAATGGATGTTACTCTTCATCATTTTGCAAAATATCTTGATGTGGCTGGATGTGTTGCAGATAACATGCATGGAGGAAGCTACTGCGCTCTTTTATATTCATCACTATGTAACTATAATCGAAGGAAATGCACAGGGAAATTGCTTGTACCATGACGTAACGACTATATTATGAAAACAAACCACATAAACATGTGAATGCTTGCATAACCCACAGCAGTAATGATTTAACCTCTTACAACCCAGGCGTATAACATCCTAAAGCTCATAGTTGAGTAACTATGTTGAAAACACAATACGAAGTGACTGATATATTCACAAGTTACAGAAGTGAGGAGGGCGACAATTATACTGTTATTACATAGAGTGCAGTATTATTTACAGCAGATGGGTCAAATACATTACCTGTTTCAATTATTTCAAATAAGTTTATTTAATGTGCCCTTGGACCTTCAGCTCTTAAATGTACACAATTTAACAGACTCCAGTTGGAGATAATCAGCATAAGTGTATAAGACTTTTGCACAGTACTGCATGTACAGTACTTAGCACCTACATAACACACCCACCAACCCAGTAATGAGCTGATTAGTTAGATCGGAAGTGCTGGGAGCAGGGAAAACACTAAATTGTGGAGAGTAGGGGGGCTCCAGTAAAACAGCGGGGAAACACTGCTTTAGGATAATACTGAATGGTTCAGTTTGTAATCAGAGGGTAAAACAGGGTCAGACACAGCAATTTAAGGTTCCATTATTTGCCTCTTTTTTGTATGGATTTATTTTGCATTCTGGATATTAGCTTCATCACTAGGGGGCACTGTCACCTTGTTTTACTTTTAGAGCAATCTCAGAGGGGTGAGCTCTGATAGGAATTTTCACTGGCTGCCACTCTTGCCACGCACCTGTTCGAATTCTCCGTTTTGGAAGAATTTTTCTCATGACTATCTCTAGTGGTGGTCTCTTTACTTCACAGTGCTATGAGGGATAGAATAAGAGTGACTCTGTGTGCGTGTGTGTGTGTGTGTGTGTATAGGTATATGTGTGTGTGTGTGTGTGTGTGTTGGTGGATGGGTGGGGGATAAACACTCTCTGGAGGAGGAGGAAGACACCAGGTCCACACAGTAACTGTGAGGAGGAGGAGGAGGAGGAGGAGGGGAGAGAAGTACTGGCACACTGTTCGAGAGGCAAGAGAGAGAGAAGCACATTAATCATCCAGAGACATCTGTTCATTCTGCTGCTTTAGAATTCTGTCAAAGCACTCCTGACTAGGCTCCGCAGCTCCACTGAAGGAGAAAAAAGGCAGGTGAAGGAGAGGGGGAAAGAAAAACTGTCCTCTATTATCCATAGGTAAGAGAGAGTGAAACATCAGATCTGCGCTCCAACAAGTTCACTTTGTAATGTAGTTTCATGTCATTTTCATTTGTGCAATTGAAAGAAATAAAAAAGACTTGACAAAAGCACTTGAAAAAAGCCCAACAATGGGCCTCAGTTAAAACAGAGCCATACCAATAGAAAACTGGTCATATAAAAGTGACAGTGACCCTTTATCTGTTTACTAACGTGAATATATGCTGTAGGGTTTTTAGAAATGTTTAAATTTGACATATAGATAATACTAGAATGGATCTGGCTGCACTATAGAGACATACAGCATATGCCATTATATATATCACTGTGCAAAAGTTTTAGGGACCAGAGAAAATGTTTAAAAAGCAGTGTATCTGTGCAATAAGAGTTTGTTTGCTCGGGAAAACACTTTACGACAAATTCAAATAACATAGAGTAAGTTGTGACTTTCTGTGTGTCAGCGCTTCCAAACCTCTCCTAATGGCAGCCCAGCGTTACTTTCAGTTACCATCCAGTACCTGGTTTGGAAAATCAGTTTTTCATTAAGTTAAATCAGGTGTGCTGCTGGTGATGGAATTTAATAAATCCATGCGATGGCTAGGAGTGTTGAGGAGACATCTGGAACCAAAACGGTGTTTTCTAATCAGCTCACAAGATATCTTCATTTTTTTAAAATAAGAAATGCATGTTTTTTTTTTTTTTACTGTATGTGTTTGTTATGATTTATTCTAATGTTAGTGTAAAATTAGTGCTAAATGACTGTAAACATGTTGTTAAGTTTTTTTTTGCCTGGGAAAGTATGGCAGATTCCAGGGGTTCTCAACTTACAGACCACTCAGCCATCCAAAAAGCTCTTGCAGCTCTAACTGAACCATTTGTTTAAAATGCTAAAGCATACAGGAAAATATTAAATGTAGCCTATTGAAGCTTGACTACATAATCACACAACATAATAAACACCAAAAATATCTGATTGTTTACATCCATTCATCCAAAAGATTTTACAATGATTTCAACAACAATAAAACCATTAGCTAGCTGTGTCAGTTTAGCTAGACCAATGAATAAGTCAGACCCAAATAGAATGTTTAATTTTAGCAAATGATCATCTCAAAAGTAATAACTTTCATGTTTAAAATATATTTAAGCAAAATTTTGCTGACCCCTAGTAGCCAAGGCCCAAGGTTCTAAAAAAAACAAAAAACAACTGGGATATTCCATAGTATAGTGTGTGTGTGTGTATATATATATATATATATATATGTGTGGTATATTGGCATGATGGTGTATATCACGGCAGTCATAGAATGCAAACAAGGAAACTCAATGAGTGCTGATAGCAGCGTGAACAAATGAGGCAGTATCCTGGGACAGCTGGACAAAACTGGAACGCCAATCAGCTTCAGCACAACACAGACTAAACGGGAGCAGTCCAGAGGTGCAGTGTCGAATAGCGATGCCGCAAGGACAGCTCGAAGGCTGGAGAATAGAATCAGTCCATAACTGGTGCTCCAGATACGGCGCCACTGCAGCTTCACATTAAACTGAGTGCTAGTCAAAACCACTTAAGCAGAGCCCACCGTGCTGGAGCCAGGAAAGCCCCGGGAAGCACCAGGCCCAGCTGTGAGGTGTCTGCTCAGTCAGCGTAGAGAAGGAACGGCCAAGCTTACAGTGTAGCACAGCCTAGGCGATGCCAGGTCCAGCCGCTTAATTCATACCTGGTCAGCGTCTTCAGTGTCGAAGGGGAGCAGCCAGCTGTACAAGTTTCCTTAGATCTCTGAGGAGAATACACAGACAAGCTAACAAAGCACTACACACGCCACGCTAGCCTGAGGGACAACGGGGAATGGATGGTAGATTTCAGCTCAGGCTGAGTATGGCATCCAAGTCGTGGCAGTGACATATATGAGTATATACAAAAATATGTGTACAAATCTTTTGCAATCTAGAAAATTATGATGACTTTTAATGGGGCTGAATACTTTTGCAAGGCACTGCATATACATATATACATGTGTGTATTAGTTGTCATGTATAGCCTGTTCTAGGAAGGGTCTGGGTGCTGTGATAAACCTTCCACTTTCTGATGATGGTCAAGAGTGCCTAACGGGATATTCACATTCTTTGATATTTTTTCTAGCCATTTTTGTAGCCACTATAGTTCATTTTTTATCCAGAGAGACAACCTTACTCACACGTAGAACCTAATTATGTTTATTAATGGTCAAATAAGTGTCCCAACCCGTTTGGCATTGAAAATGTAGTGGAGAAAAAGAGTTCTCTGTTTGAGGAAAATCGTTATATATATTTTATAATCCAGAAAATCATGATGACTTCCAAGGGGTTTGAATACTTTTACTTTTATATTTCTCTTCACCTATTAGCCCCGACTATTGTGATTTTCATGAGTCTTGCAGGCTTGAAACAGATTTTCATAGCCCCGTTTATAACACGTGACCCTTTATTGACAGTTAATTCCAGCTAAAAGGCATACCTACGGCTTTTGCTTGTAAATGGAAGGCAAGCAGCTTCGACTCACCTCAATGCCTCCATGACAGTATCAGTGTCATTGAGGTGAAGCTGTGTCTTCAAATCGCAAATGGCCATTAGTTGTCATCTTCAGGGTTTGTAAGGAGGTTTATCAGAGTTTATATTATATAGTATTTGAATCAGAGTGCATTATTTTCCCATTACTCTCATAAATCATGTACACTGCTGTGTATTTCCTATTACATGTGTGATTTCTGCATATATTGCACAAGATACTCACTTTCTTGCTGATTCTGACTGCATTTTTTATTTTTTTCTCTAGACCTCTAGAGAATAGTTCTCAATCCAAAATTAAGCATCATCATCATCATCATCATAATTGGTAGACAGTTGAATAGAACAATCAGTGTTGGACACCCATCATGAGAAATGTAGCAGCATTAGTAGAAATGCAGAAATGCAGCCGAAGCTGATGTTTCCACCTTTAGGCCTGAAGTGTTCAGTCACCTGAGGTCAGTGGTGAGCATTCAGTTTGGAAGGGAGGATAGAAAGAGTGAAAAAGAGAAGTGGTTAAATATAGGGTAAACAGATGTGTTACTGAGAACTGAAAGTTGGCTCAGACACAGTCAAGGTACATAGAAACTAACAGCTTATGTAAGTGTGGGCAGCAGCATTACAAGAAATGAACTAGCAAATAGGCACTGGCAATCAATAGAAAACCATTATCTTACAACAATAAGCATATCATGCGAATATCTGGCTGAAAGCTTCAGCAACAACACGAAATGCTGCCTGTTGCCTTAATTCAGCAATGAGAGGTGGACCAACAATATATGTCTTTGATTTCTTATAGTGCTCGGAAATGAACACCTCCTCAATTGTGTTCTTGTTTTTGTTATACTTGACGAGGACCCTGTCCATGTTGCTCTTTGGGTCATGTGGATCATAGTATTTCCTGACTTCATAGGGCAGGTCACTGGCCTTTTTGTAATGAAGGTTTCCTAAGGTGTAGTAGCTGTACGTCTTCTCGTCCTTCAGCTTTGGGAGAAGATTGTACGGTCCTCTGTTCTTGAATTCGTGGAAGCCGTAATCTCCTTCCGCTGGGTCACAGAGAGCCACCATGTTGTTGTCAATACAATTATTTGCATACCACACCAGCAGCACAAGGCCGTGTCTAGGAGGTGGTGTGCCAAACCTGGTGTCCTCCAGCTCCTCCACTGAGTTTAATGTTCTCAAGGATGGAAGGATGGCTACAGCTGCCAACAGGAGAAATCTCAAGAAGCTACTGTGTCTCATCTTGGCAGTCTGTTCAGGGAGAACATCATTTCAGACACCTTCAACTGTCACAAGCTTACATCTCTGAAATGGTGACTTTATAGTAGACGATGAAAACGCTCTACTAAAGTAGTTAAAGTAATTTTGGACCTATCCTATTAATCTACTTCTTAAGAGTTTACACATTGTAAAGGATAGCTGCTTCTTTCTAATGGCAAAAAGGAGTTATAGATTTTATATGAGAGCAACATCATGACATTCAGAAGCAAGCAATGACTTCTAAATACTCCTAAAGGGTTATACATATATACTAGGGCTGTTAAGAGATTCTTAGGGAAAATTTCACCAAAGGACAGCTTTCATAAGGCTTTACCTACACCTGCATAAACATTTAATGATAACTGACATAAATCAACATAAGCATTTATGAAGGCTTATTCCAACAAGCATCAGTTGTCATAAATCCTGGTTTAGTTCATTTTGACCTCGAGATGTTATGATACAAATTGGAATAAGTCTTAATAAACATTTCTGTAGGTTTATGTCAAATAACATGAAAGGTTTATGTAGAGTCATGTATTCTTATGGATACTGGTTTTCAATGAAGTGCTACTTATAATTACAATAAAACAAAATGATCAATCTTTGTGATCAATCACATCATTCTGTGTCGCAATGTTTTTATTTACTTTAATTTGACCCTAAATAATTGTTTTCAACTTAATTGCATTTTCTAAGTGGCCAAAATAACCTTTATCAGAATGTATTGATTACTTCATGGCAAGTTATTATTTTCATCGTATGAATGCAGAGCACAAATTTAACCTGGCTTCCGAAACACATAAACCTGGAGAAGAAAATGTAAGTTAAGTAGTCATATGTCCCCACGAATAGTGAAATTAAGTATACATAAATATGACATTTTATGTGCATTTTTGTGCACATTTATTTACATATGAGTTTAAGATTTAAAGACAACATATTCAGCAAATAAGACGTGTGCAGAAGTGTGTTCTCTATATATGATTTGTACTTATTTTCACTTGAAAAATCAACAAAATGCACCCAGAAACTTATGCATGTGACTATGTATACAGTTGAAATTCTATAATCTACTAAACAGCAGATTTTCAAATATCAGTAAAAGCTGGCTCTGTTGGTCACGATGTTTTGATTGCTCTTTTAAGAGGGTTCTCCACTGCTTGTAAGCTTGCTATTGTTTTCTTCTGACAGATGATAATGAAGAGTTCCTTGAAGGCACAAAATAGTGAAATTTTAACCCTGCCGACACATTAACTTGATCTAATTAACCACTGTTTTTGTGATATTAAGCTTTCGGAATCTCATGAACGCTCTCTGAAGGCTGGGGTAGACGTTTTGATACTAGGGAAACGAGCTGAATGGAATAAATGCAACACATTTGCATGTACTAGCACTCTGTCAGGCATAGCATTTATGTGCCTTACCTCAGTGATTCAGGAGCCTACTGGGAGATTTTGGGAGCCTGTGGAGTGAGCTTCTACAGGAGCCGTCTGTGAGTCCAAATGGGTTTATAAGGAGTGTGAGCACAGCGTGTGCACATGAAGTGAAAGAATCATGTCCTCGCCACACCTGTTTGCTCCCCGCCACTCAGGATGTGGTAAAAGCTGCGAGGTCTACTTCACTTATTGTCTTTTTCTCAGTGTCACTGTACTGGCTGTATTGCATTACAATGATAAAGGGATTTTTTTAAAAGTTAATAGAAAAACCAGTAACAATTTATTTAGATGGACCACCTTTGTAGGTGCTCAGCTTGTCTTGCACTAACACTCAACTAAATAACTATTTAATGTAACTGAAAATTAAAAAAATAAATGATTCTACTGAATATAACCCATAACCAAAACCTAACCCTGACCTTAACCTGAACCCAAAACTTTAAACTAATCCTAATTCTAAACCTAGTACTGTTTTTCTGATTTTCTGTAGGGGACCATCAAAATAAAGTGTGACCTAAAGTGTGACTTGGTTTTAGTTTGACCAATGCTGAGTATAAAAGTGTGTATTAAAATTAACCTTCCTAGGCTTGGATGTATGGTTCTAGGGCAAAGCTTTAATTTGTATAGAGCCTTAACAGTGGAGGCTCTAAGGAAGGTTCTCCACTCTCATACATATCATTTACATCCATCAGAAGGGCCCCAAAAATGTTCTCAAGAGAAAATGCTGCTCCAGAGAACCCTTTTTGCTTCCATTTGGCACTCGATTCAAGAGAGATACTATTGACCTTCTGGCAAAAAACGAGAACCAAAAAGAACAAACCTGAAGCAAACAAAACAGAAACAATTTAACATTAAGACAAACCATTTTACACAAGCAGCGCTGTACATTTTGAATCATTCCGTTTGGAAATAAAATGGTTAACATTTATTTTATTTTCGCACACAGGGATACCTTGTCCGGAGGGCGAGAGAAATGCTGTTTGTGGATGCTCTACATCTCTCCTCTAACACTCTAACACAGGAACGTGGCTTTTCTCTCTGCCGTCAGCTCAGTCCAACTCGCAGCGTCATATCAAAGCATCCTCACTTCATTAGAAATAAATTAGACTTTTAAATGATCCCTTTGCTGCGAACATGTCCAACTCTGAGGCAGAACATGGCACAAAAAAGAGGGGGAGAGAGAGGGAGAGAGAGAGAGTGAGAGGGAAAGTGAGAGGGAGAGAGAGAGAGAGAGAGAGAGAGAGAGAGAGAGAGAGAGAATGGTGGGGGGAGGGCAGGAATTTGCATTTCATTTGCAAAGATTTAACACCAAATTATTCTGTTCCGTTTTGCAGTCGTTATTTATTTATTTCCTCATCTCGCAGCTTACATCGACTTGCTGGCTTAGATTTTCCACAGCTGTGTGTATGTGTGTATCTTTGATTTGATTCCTCTAGCATACGTAGGGGGCCCTCGATCGTCACACTCCGTTAGATCCTCCAGCCTGAGTTCTCCAAGCCTAGAAGGACCGTACTGAGGCAATAAGCACACCTTTCCTTTCCTCCGGCTTAACGGACTGCATAAACCCATTCATGCTGTTTTAAAAAAGGTTAGTATTATAAGGAGAATGCCACAGAACTCATTCTGACAGGTCTAACAGGATGAAAATGTGTGTACTTTGGAAGGATGTCTAAAATATGAGTTTTTCATATCATGGCATCCATAATTTTATTTACAATCAAATTAGGATACTATATACTACTATGATTCTAGTTTAAAAAACTAGAAGTTTCAATTTAGTTGGATAAATTGCATGATAAAACCATATTTCTAGCCATATGATTTGATCAATTAGAAATATGAAGGTCAGTATTTGTGAGGCTACATGACATGTCTAAAACCTTTTCATAACAGCTGACTTAAACCTACATAAACTTGGAATAAACCATTATAAAAATGAGTAATTATCCTTAAAAGTATTGTGTTATTTAGCCTTACAAGTACTGACTTTCACTGACATGAAATTTCTTCAGATGTGGGCTTCAATAAAGACCAGAGAACATATGGACCAAAGGCAAGTTAAAATTTTAGATATGGACATTAATGGGATAATTACGTACATAAAGGCAATTGCAACAAATACATAAAGGTAGAGGTCTGTGCAAAAGTTTGCAATGATTGTTTTCAATAAAAAAGCTGCAAGAGGTCATGTGTTGTGGTAATTTTGTCACAGGTAACTGATCTTGTTAATATGAGTTGTACAAGCATAAATTATTACTAAAAACATTTGTGCTGGCAGTGAATAGTAGTTTGTTAGTGCCTTAGTCCTAAGAGATTACCTGTCAGCAGATGCTGCATTCTAAGGTCGATACACATTGGAGAATATTTTGTATTTCAGTTATTGTAGTAAATCTGTCAAATTCCCAGACTCCCTGCACCCCCCCCCCCCCCCCCACACATAAACACATACACACACACACACACACACACACACACACACACACAAACACACACACTTAAAGCAGAACACTTTCCTACACTGGATTTGTACTATGTATGGCAGATCTACCTACCTAAATGCTGCAATAAGAGATTTGTCAGACTTTCTCTTTGCTTTTACACATCAATCCCTGATCCAATTTACCAAGTAACAGTTCAAAAAATTACATAAACAGTACAATATTTTACACCAACTTGGTGTAATAAAGCAGAACCCCATTGTTGTGAGGTGGTCATAGGTACACTATTTGGACAAAGGTATTGGGACACACCTGTTTTTCAGGGTTTAGGCTAGGCCCCTTACTTCCAGTGAAGGACAATCTTAATGCTTCAGCTTACCAAGACATTTTGGACAA
>JBBPCZ010107090.1:0-10785 GCA_037974445.1 Brycinus macrolepidotus
GCCTTCTCATCCAACATCAGTGCCTGACCTCATAAATGCTCTACAGAATGAATGGGCACAAATTCCCACAGAAACACAAAAAAATCTTGTAGCCTTCCAAGAAGAGTGGAAGCTGTTCTAGCTGCATATTAAAGTCTATGTATTTGAATGCAGTGTCATTAAAGTCCCTGTTGGTGTAATGGTCAGGCGTCCCTATACTTTTGTCCATATAGTGTAGCTCCAGGTTGATGTGCTGTCCAGCTGTTTTATACTATTTTCCATTTTGCCTCGTGCTTTATCTGTCACTGAAAATGCACACCCTCCACAAAACTGTGTGCATGTGATTAAATTTGCCACTGTATTTTTTATGCCACCCATGTACCTGACTTGTAATTCACACTCACTTAAGTGTAGCAGGCCACAGATTTTCCACAAGAGAAAACTATTTGTTCAAGTAGGCTCTGTGTGCTTTACAGCAAAAAAGAAACTGGCGTAAAAAGCTGTTATGGGAAAGGTTATGAAAAAAAAGTTTTGAAAGAGAGAGTAGTACTTAATATTAGCGGACAGAGCCATATACACTGAACTGATAACATCCATGAGGCTATTATGATCAACTCTGAGTTCTAACACCAGGCCGAGTGTTCGGTGACCATCATTACCAGCACAAAAAGGCAATCGGTGACACAGGAAAAGTCTGACCAAATGAAAACCCAAGGGTTGCTAAAAAGCAACAAGAAATTTGCTGCAAGTGAAGATGCACATTTGCTGCACAAAACAAGAAAAAGTGAAACTCCTTTACTATTGAAACCTATTCTGTTTTATTTTATCCTCTGAAAATCCACGTTATCCTACCAACAATGCCAGTTAAATGCTATCCATTTTTTTGGTAGGAAGGCATTTTCCCCATTTTTCCACTCAATGTCTCCATATCACAAAATATTAACGATGCTGGGAGGATGAAGGCTAGCATGTGCTTCCTCTGAGTCACGTGAAAGCAGCCACCTTATCAAACACAGCGTCACTGGACAGCTCAGTGTTCCTGAGGGAGAACACTGACTGTATTCTGATACACCATCTAGCAGACACCTGCACCGGCTGGCATCACTCTGAGTAATGTGAGGAGAACAAGGGCCACCCTACCCTCTCTCAAAGAGATGGAAAATATGATTAGAGAAGTAAAGTGGCCCCTTATAGTCACACATGAACACACCACAGCACAGCACACAGTGTGAAATTCTTTCTCTGCATTTAACCCATTCATAAAGTGAAGCAGCGGGCTGCCAGCAACATGGGAGCAGTGTTAGGGGAGGGCGGTGGTCTGGTGGTTAGGGAGTTGCCCCTGCGATCAGAAGGTCGTGGGTTTGAATCCCAGGGCTTCTAGAGCAAGATACTGTCCCCACACACTGCTCCCTGGGGGCCCCCTGTTGGTGGCAGCCCACTGCTTCACTTGGTGAATGGGTTAAATACAAAGAAAGAATTTCACACTGTTCACTGTGCTGTAGTGAGGTCACACATGGCCACTTTACCTGCCTCAAGGGTACCTCAGTGGTGCCACTAGCAGTCCTGGGATTCAAACCCACAACCCTCTGATCACAGAGGCCGCTGTCTAACCAGCAGCCGGCCCAAACATTTCTAGCAGAGGATGGTTTTAATCCATCGACCTCTGAGTTATGGGTCCAGCACGCTTCCACTGCACCACTCTACTAATGAGAGTAATACAGTCCCCCCCCCAGCATTCTGATACTCCCTCCTGCAATCCACCTCACTCCAAAGAAATTTTTTTTTTTGATTAATTGAATGTTCCATGCTGCACTCTAATTGGCTAGCTGATCCCCCCCCCCCCCGAGTTAAAAATCCTCTGCTTTATAATTTACCCTTTGGTAATAAACTCAGAATCAGAAATCATTTGATGTTTCAAAAAACAAATGTAGAAGAAATAATAAATTGCTGAACCAGGATATCAAGAATCACCTTCCCACACAAACCTCTGTCTGCAAACTCCTCCTCCCTCTCTAGTTTCAGATGTTTCTGTCACCATAGACAGAGAATACTACTTTATATGTCTATGTCTGTCACTACCAGAATGCTGTAAACAGAGACTGTCTGACCAAAAAGATAGTGACCCACACATTGTACACTCAACACTGTCATCTAGTGGCCACTATAAACACTCTCCCAAATTTTACTGCTGAGAAATCTTAAAGGAGCTTTACATCTACTCCGGGCAGACCCCAGTGTAGTTCCCCTATTTTGGACTAAACTTTTGTGTATTTATTATTTTAATAATTATTGTAGTAAATTTTTATTTGAATTTAAGCTGATGCTTTCTAGCTAACTATCTAGTAATTAGAATACAAAAGCCATTCAGAGTGAAATGTAATAATAACAACAACAACAACAACAACAACAACAGCAATAATAATAATAATAATAATAATAATAGAATGGTGTTATTATTCAGGAATTACATTCATATTTAACAGCTCACTGTCCCAGTACACCAAGATTTAGAGTGCTGTACCAGCAGATCAGCAGTAGAAAATGTCTTATGAAAGTGGCTTAGCGTTAACAAAATAAAAAATAAATGCAATAAAATAGCAGCAATCAATATGTAGTAATTATGTTCACATTCAATAACATTCAGTCAATATATGGAAGCTATAATGAACATTCAATAACATTCAATCAGTATATTGCAATAAAATTAACATTTAGTAACATTCTATCAATATATATGGTAGGGAGATTAACATTCAATAACATTTAATCAATATATTCAAGATTCAATTCAAGATTCAAGATTCTTTATTTGTCACATGCGTAGTTATGCAAGTACAACACGCAGTGAAATGTGTCCTGAACCGCTGCTTTTACGACTGTGCAAACATTATAAAAAATAAGACACAATTAGACACAAATCTGAAAATTTCTAAAACAAAATAAAATTAATTTTCTTCTAAAATAAAAATACAAAATACGTACAAGTAAAGTAGAAATAAGTATACAAGTAAGCACAATTTTAAATTTAGAAACACAAAAAGTAAAGTCTAAAAAAGTAAAATAGCTTAAACAAGGAGCAACACAAGTTAGAGATAAAATATGTAAGCTAAATTTGAGGTTTTTAAAATTTTTTATTTATTTATTTATTTATTTATTTTTATAAGCGTAGTGCTTTTTTATAAGCAATCTGACAGATTTACATATGTACAAATGGTAATATATGGTATATATGGTAATAATATTAATATTCAATAACATTCTATCAGTATATAGTAATTACATTAACATTCAGTAACATTTAGTCAATATATGGTAATGATATTAACGTTCAATAACATTCAATCAATATATAGTCATTACACTAACATTCAATAACATTCAATACATAGCATTAATTTAATAATATTAATACATTAATAATATCACTATTTTGTTGTTGTTATTGTATACTAAAGTAATAGTTAATAAACACAATTAATAATGTAAGAACACTGAAGGTCAATCCCAGTGTCGAATCTGCGTCTGTAACAAATGGTCTATTCTGAATCTCATAAAGTATATTAAGTAACAGTCCATAAAATCGTATTATTTTGTGAATGCGAAAAAATGCGTTTTTTAAAACTGGTTTAACTGGTTTAATTCAGTTTACTTACTGGTCTTGACGTTTCGCCGAATCAAGGTTTTATTTTCTGTCGCTGTGTTTACTAGAGTGAGTTCGATCATGGCGGCGCCCGGTGGAGGAGAGGAGCGGTCCGAGCATGGAGAGTATTTACAGTACAGCACCGTGCTGCAGCACCTCATAGGGGACAAGAGACAGGCCAAAGAGCTGGACCCCCGAGTAATGGGGGGCTTACCGAGCCCCCAGAAGACGGAGGAGCAGAAAATGATTGAGCGAGGAATGGAGAGCTGCGCCTTTAAAGCAGCCCTGGCCTGCGTGGGGGGTAAAACACCTCTACACACACTGCCCTAAAGTATAGGGACACCTGACCATTACACCAACAGGGACTTTAATGACATTACATTAGAATACATAGACTTTAATATGAAGTTGGCACCCCCTTTTACAGCTGTCACTCTTCTTGGAAGGCTTTCCACAGATGATTTTGGACGTTCACAACATCTAGAGTAAAGCATTCCCAGAACAGTGGACTCTTGACGATTTTGGACGTACCACACCCTGTATTTATTTCCCTACTACTAATTTTAACTACTGTCATTTTATTTACTGAGGGGTTTCATCACTATAAGCTTCTGGTCCATTAACTTGCGCGTGCATTCTCTCAACTGTAAGCCATACATGTCGGTTTTAAGACAATTCATGAATGTTGTGGTGCTTCAGTAATGCTAAAATGTTGATATTCTACTGTTATTAAACGATCATATATGTGGCCACTAAGGAATATGAGCAGAAAAGTGCACCTGAGAAATATTTCTTAAATTGTATTATGATGCTACAGTGTAGCACAAGATTGTAGATCTTTTTATTGTTGTTGTACATATCCTATTAATCTTTGTAGTAGCTTTGGGGCAGCTGGTGGCCTGGTGGTTAGGGAGTTGACCCTGTGATCAGAAGGTTGTGGGTTTGAATCCCAGGACTGCCAGTGGCACCACTGAGGTACCCTTGAGCAAGATACTGTCCCCACACACTGCTCCCCGGGAGCTGCATCGCTGTCTGCCCACTGCTTGACTTGGTGAATGGATTAAATACAGAGAAAGATTTTCACACTATGTAGTGTGTTCACATGTGACAAATGAACACTTTACTGTACTGTACACTGTACTGTACTACACACTGATACATGCTCCCCAATTATGCCATATTTCATGCTGTCCCCTGCACCGAATGAACTATGTAAATAGCAAAAAAACTAGAACTCTTTGCATTACTATAATAGAACATTTTAAAGACAACAGAGGGCCTAGATCATAGAAAATGTTTTTTTTTTTTTTTTTTTTTTTTAGAAGTCACCAACTTTCACTGACTTGTATTCATGCTACTCAAAACCAAATCATTGTGTCTGTTTGTGTTTACTTTAGCCAGCAGACACTGGTTGGTGTAAATGGGCAAGTAGGGTTTAGTCTCTTTAAAAAAGGCATCAAAATAAGGTTTAATATTTGGCACCAATTGTTTTACTTGCTGTCAACGAATGCCTAAAATCTGATTATTTTGGACTCTTATAGACCCAAGAACAACAGCACTGCCCACAGGTCATAAAAACTTGGCTATGATGGAGCTGATTTTTATCTAGCTCATCCTGTACATTTACACAAGCTGTGTGTGATTCTGTGCCAAATGCCCTGTGATGACTTGCATGTAGTGAACTCCCCACCCCCATCCCAACCAGATTTGTTATCCACTTGGGCTATTTTTTAAAGCATACTACATCCACGTATTGCATATATGTATGAATATGAACATTGTCATTTTATGTACACTGAGAGCCAGACACAACCAAATTGTAAATTACATTTGATGCAGAAACAGCACTGCATTAAAACTTCAGACCACCTTGCGGGTACTTTCCTTTAGAGTTAAAAGTAAAACATGCACTTCTGGCACAGGAAAAATGCTTCGAGTGAACACAGAAACATTGAGCTGCAAAGTAATGATAATGGAAACTAAGCTCCTGTACTCAACGCTTCCAAATAGTTTGCAGTTTCTAAACAGTTTGAAACACACAGTTTCCATCTCATCATGTATCTTCAGGGACTGCTGTTGGCTAGAATCAGGAAATATATCATTCTTTGCAAAATGCTCAATTTTGTAAAAATTTATTTATTTATGCAAAATAAAAACTTTTTTTTTTTTTCAACCAGTTGTCGGACAGATCTAGCAATCAAACTGTGACAGACCAGAGAGCAGGTATTGGCTGGATTCATTCAGAGGGGGCAGGGATATAGAGATGTTTTTATTCTAATTTCCAAACAGAATTTAGTAGAATTAAAGCTGTTTTGCATGTATTGTTTTTAATCCTACATATGTTTAAATCTGAGCCATTTAATCATTTCATGTTCCAGTTTGGAAAAGTCAGGCTCTGTTCACACTAAGGTATTTTTTGTAAAAGCACTGTCTGGAGCACCTCTCCTGACATGCACATGTAACAATAACAATGAAGTAAGCTATAACTTGGAATTTTTCTAAATTTCTTTTAACTTTTTTAAGTGTTCCACTAAGAAAAACATGGGTGGCAGCATTTTTCTGGCTGCCCCACAGCTATTTCCCATAGGATTAAATATAAAACATGCGCTTGTGGCTAAGGAAAAATGATTGCCGTGAAAGCCATATTTAAGTGAATGCAGGTCATAAACAGTAAAGTAAAATAAAAGTAAGTAAATAATTCTAAGTAATGTCTGTTGTACCAAGTAGAAACAGGAAAAGACAAGCTTGGTTCTGAAGAAGATTTTTGGGGTTCTAGGTCTCTAGATCCACAACTTAGTCTTGGCCACTTTTAGACTATCATCCACACAGAAATGAAATGCAATGCAAACACACAAATGATGATTGAGCCCGCCAAAATACATGCAATCCACAAAATAATGGGCACACTTACTGTCAATTGAGATACACAAGCATGTGAGAGAAAGGAAATAATACAATACACACTACAAGTAGAAATACACCGGCATTATCTTTGGCTGACAGTAGCTATGCTCTCCAAAATCATCAGTTGACTAGAATGGATGCAATTCATGTAGTAAGTACAGACTACATACAGACTAGATAAACCCATTTTCTGTCTGCGCCTCCACAGCCAAAGCAATTCACACTAAACTATAGCCAAGTTATCACAAAATTTAGGGTGCATAAATTGCATTAAAGGTTAAGCTTCCAGTGAGTCATTTTAAAGATATGTACAATGTAAATCGCTATCAAATCATGCCATTCAATAGTTCTGGTCAGCATAAAATGGCACACAATACTATGCAGATTGGCCATAAATAAATAAAATGAAAGCACAGAACCTTTCAATCATTTCTAAAGCATAAAGATCATGGTGCACTACAAGGAAAGAAATGTTGTTAATTAATTAATAACACAAACACACACACACTGGAGCAGTGAGTTTCCATAAGAAAATGGTTATTATTTAGGATGATACTCTGTTACATACTCTACCCAGGAACAGTGTGCAGAACCACAATTTTTTTTTGTCACAGGTAAATAAACAAACATAAAGATGTTAAATATTTAAACTGTATTTAATGACACATTAAATGTTGACAAAAAAGGCAGGCAGGGCTATGCCAGCTTACAACAGTGTCCTGAGCCAGATGCAAGTAAATCTTAACTATTTACTTGCATCTGGTTCCTTCCACTGAGTGTAATGAATGGGGACCAACAGAAATTAGGTGACAATTTTGTTGGCATAGAGGCTGTAAAATACTTGTCAGTGGCAGTCACTGCATGCACAAGTTTTTCACTTACAATGAAAGATGTGCAGCTTACTATGAGAACTACACCAGGCGAATGTGTGGAATGTTAAAGAGCACTATGTTACAATCTAAACTGGCCAAGATGAAAACATACAATGGGGACAGTTGTTCCAAAATAATAATAGGACATTGCCTCCTAGGTTTTGCTCTCTTTTTGAAGCCACATTCATGACATTTCTTTGGTAGAAACCCATGTAATTTCATGTAAAAATAAGAACTTTAAATATACAGTGATGAGTTACTTCATTGTTTGCACCTACTCTGTATTTACATTCCATTTTATCAGCACTATTTTGTCTACTTTAATTAGCTGCACTTTGTAGTTTACAATTACCAACTTTAGTCCATTTGTTAACTCCTATTTACTCTGTTTATCAATGTCAGGACCACATAGGACCACCAGTATCAGGTTTTATTTGGGAGGTGGATCATTCTTAGCTCAGCAGTGAGACTGCTATGGTAGTGCCATATTAGTGTTTGTGTGCTACACAGAGTGGATCACACACTGCATTGATGAGAATGATTCACCACCAAGATAATACCTTCTCATTGGTGGTCCTGTGGGGATCCTGACTATTAATGATCAGGGTAAAGACGGCTAACAAATGATGCAGAGAAACAGATAAATACTACAGTAATTGTAAAGTACAATGTGCATTAATATAGTAGAACTGGTGATAAAATGGACAATGAGTGTAGATAAAAAGTGGATCTGCCTCTTAAAGTTGCTCATTAGTGTATGGTAACACTTCATCTAAAGACTACCTACATAGGTACTTCATGCATAAGCAGTTAATATAATATGTATTTAAAAAAAAGAGCTTATGTCAATGTTGGAAAGACATCAGATGTATTTGTAATATACATTGTATATGTCTTTAAACAGGCTCCTAAAGTGACTTTTATTTCACTTTTTTAAAAGTGAATTGCTATATTGTATTTTAGTTCTATGAAATGTGTGAAAAAATTTATGAAATCATGATTTCATCATATTCTTCTGCAAAACTACTATATAGCTTTCCTAACTAGGCTTCTGTCTTATTAGATCATTTACATGGAAATGATGCTTCATAACCAATGTAATGTCATAAAATGTTTACTTTATTAAACATTTTATGTCATCTCGCATATAATTTTCTTTTGAAAGGAATTCAATGTTTTTCATGTGTTTTTCAAGTTCCTAGCCTTCAATCAAAGTTTTACCAAAAACATTATCTAAAAAAATCAATGGCGCTTTATGATACTACTTACTTTGACTAGCTCAGTCATACACAGGTCCAAGTCTGTAAAAGCCACCATTTATATATACTAATGAAATGGAAATCACACAACATAAGCTTAGTAGAACAATCCCTATGCAAGAGTAGATCACTGCATGGAATAAAATGTGTTTAATAATAATTTTAAAATATTTAAATGATAAATGGATTCTTCTAGCAGATTAACTCTTTAATTTATATTTGCAAGTTAAGTGTTGTGGAAATGACTCCATCACAAAACCATAGTGTGGGAACATGTTTAGTTGAAATGCAATGTTACTGTGACATTTACATCACACAGAACATTTTAAAACCTTTATAACTAAAGGTTTTAAAACATTTTTTTTTTATGCCATTCCAAACATAGCACTTTTGAAAAAGGACACAAGAAGGTTAAGGCAAAAACGATGAAGGTGGCCAGTGTCAGTAGCAAAACTGACAAGAACTTTAAAAGCAACCAGTGGATAACACAACTCTGCACTTATTGTAATTACACCTAAGAATGGTCTCAACTGCACATTTGTGGGGCAGCTGGTGGCCTTGTGGTTAGGACGTTCGCCCTGCGATCAGAAAGTCGTGGGTTCGATTCACAATGCTGCTAGTGGCACCTCTGAGGTACCCTTGAGCAAGGTACCGTTCCCACACACTGCTCCCCGGGCGTTGTGTTCCTGGCTGCCCGCTGCTTCACTTGGTGAATGGGTAAAATGCAGAGGAAGAATTTCGTGCTGTTCACACTGTGTGCTGTGGTGTGTTCACGTATGACAGAATGGTCACTTTACACATTGGTAGAACAAACAGACATGGAAAAGGAATTGCTATGGGTTTTAAGGATAAAGAAATGCAATACTTGCTTCTTTTTCCATATTTGTGTATATTTCTTTGATTCCTATGAGTGGACCACAGCAGCTAGCAGCCTTCTGATGGATGTGAATGATATGGTAAAGGGGTTTGATTCGATTAAGCACTTTCATCTTCTAAGCCACCCCAGGTTCCTTGGGGCATCTAAAATCTACATGACTAATGTCTTCTCATAAAGCACATGAATATAGCAGTTGGGAAAATATAAAACCAGATATTCCTTGCTGCTACATATAGATGGTGATGTGATTTCTTCTACTCTTGCATATTTGTCACAGCAGTCTACTGCAGCAAATAGTTTCAGATTGTCAAACAAAGACAACTTCAGTAAACATAAAATATCATTTTTAAATGATTATTTCATTTATTGAAGGAAAGTTATCCCGCACTAAATGAGTCTGTGTATAAAAGTTATTTCATTTTTATACTTAATCAACCAATTAACCAAATTTAGTTGATAATTGGGATCAAATAGGCTAGATATCCTATGATTACTGACAGCCCTGTTTAATCTAAACATTTTTTAAATAGAATCTTTATGACAAACAGCACTATAGAATGATATAAAAAATATATGAGATGGGAAAGAAAGTTATTGAAATATATCTCCAATTGAAGAAGTGGCCACTCTACCAAAACAACTGTAAGAGGGGCAACCCATCTGTGAAATCAAACCCAAACAAACATCTTACAAATTGCAGGCCTCATTCAACTCAGATTTGGTCAGTATTTGTGATTCCACCATTACAGAGAGAGTTAGGCAAAAAAACACTTTATATATGATCAGAAATCATTTAGTGTGACAAATATGCAGAAATAGAGGAAATCAGAGCAAATACTTTTTTTGGCCTAAAAGTGTGATACAGGTGTGAGTGAACAAAAAAGCTTGGTACTAGGTTTTTCAATCAACGGCAGCAAATAAAGTCCATTCATTGACAGGCATATAAGGCCATGCAGCCCTCTCCAGCATATCTGGCCTTTTGTCAACAAGACAACAAGGTGGTCTGTGTTCATCAAAAAATCCAATAGCACAAGATTAAAATGCATTCAATCAAACATATTGGTACATTCACAGACAGTAGTGTGGAGGAAGCCAGGACAGAAGCTCTTCTTCTTTTAGCGTTATGAAAAGTATAAAGAAAATAATACCAGCACAATTCTAATCATAAAAAAAAAAAAATGATAATATATTTGAGAGCAATCTCAAAATAAAATGTCAAATAGGACTTTTATAAAGAGAACGATTCTAAGAAAG
>JBBPCZ010107121.1:0-10784 GCA_037974445.1 Brycinus macrolepidotus
TGACACAGGAACACCAAACAAAGCTCAGCATGACGTCTGACACCTCGAGCACCAACACACACCGGGGGAACTTCCATGGAAGGAGCTGTTTTGCAGAATGATGATGATTTACCATTTGTTGTGCTTCTGGCATGGATTCATTCTGCTCGTGGTCTAACCATCTGGACCATTTAAGCCTACAGAAATGCTGCTGTAAAGGAGGTCTGATGGTCATATATGGGTTTTCAAAGAAACATGATGTAACAGAGTATCAAACATAAGGAATGCTTTTTATCCATGTATGTATGTATTTATTTGGATAGTGATGTTATGTCAAATATGGCTAAAGAAATAGTGCCACACACTTAAATGCCCTTATGTTCCTGGTGTTGGGCTTAACGGTCTAACTGCTAAACACTAAGGCCACTAAAACTGCCAGGAAACTGAATGAGCACTTCTGTGACCCCATCTCACATGAAACTGTAAATCGTGAGCTATACAGAGGTGGAATTTGCAAATACTTCTAAATCCTAGAGCAATGGACATAAAAAGAATATGGCTTATGCTTTCATTGACATTGATTGAGCTCATTTTTGATAAAAAAACAGAAGATCCTCAATGGTTATTGCAAAATGGTGAACTCCATTGAACCCAGTGGTGGTGGAATGAACTACCTCGTGGCAGTCATTAGCGACTGCTCGGCATATAATGACTTATGATGGCCAAGGAATTTGAGGCCAGTTTGAAGAATCAGGTGTGCTCAATTGTGCAAACACTGTTCCCTCCAGATGTTCCGATATTTCAAGAGGATAATGATCCCATACACACTGCTACACTAATTCACTAGTGGTTTCTTGAACACCTGAATTCAATGAATTCAAATAACTCTCACAGGCTCTCCAGTCATTAGATCTAAACACTCACACATAGATTTCAATGTTACTTTTTCTCCCTCCTTCACACCTAACCAGACTAAAGGCTTTTTGATGAATGGTCCAATATCCCTCTGCAGCTTTACAGCATTCCAGTATGAACTGGGTTGGTTCCATTCCTTATTTGGTGTGGAGTATTAGCACAGTGCACACTATAAGTAATTGGACTGACATGACATAGTGTTGATTGTTTTGGCTCTGTACTCCAACTGAAATCAAACATTAAGCTTTAAGATCAGTGTGTCAGCTTTAATTTGAGGATATTAACATTTACAAGGGTTGAACCAGATGGAGATAAAGTCCCTCATTTTAGATAACTATACTTGGACACATTAAACTGATCTTAAATTAAATTTCCATTCTTAGTACTTTGTCTGCAGGCATTCATCCCATAGACATCGCCATATATTGTTTAT
Source organism: Brycinus macrolepidotus (assembly GCA_037974445.1). Classification (NCBI taxonomy): domain Eukaryota; kingdom Metazoa; phylum Chordata; class Actinopteri; order Characiformes; family Alestidae; genus Brycinus; species Brycinus macrolepidotus. Next base: position 1,328 of record JBBPCZ010107121.1, read on the forward strand.
GTCCTCTGGTTACGCTTGCCAGCTATTTTTACATCCCTGCTTGTTTTTGGGGGCTTTTTGCCTCCAGTTTTGTCTTCAAAACGGGCTCAGATAGGGTGACTGACTTGGCCAGTCATGAACATTACACTTTTTGGCCATCCAATGTTGCTTTAGTGGTAAAATTCTGGTCATTGTCCTCTTGCACGATGAGGGTTCATCCACTTAGCATTCTGGGTGAATCTCAGTAGTTTAGTGGCTTCTAAACACTTCCAAATTCGTCTCGCTGCTTTTGTTGGCAGACAGATCATCAGGAAAAGCTGAGTTAGCAAGTTCTGTTCCCAGCCCTACATTCCCAGGTGACCAGTAGATCTTTGTTACTTGATAAGCCTTATTAACCACATGTACGACTTGTTATTCAGTAAATGAAATGTTTAGTATCTACAAAGTAAATAATTTGTAAGTTAATAGTGTGTATAAGCAGCTAAATGGGTTATAGCCACCTCTAAGGAAACTGATTTACTATATGCATCTCTAAACACCTGTGTTTGGGACTGTGCACAATTCTGAGGCTGTTTACACTTTACATCAGTATGTGTTTCATGTTTAGATTGATTTCTATATACTTTCTCCAGATTCTTTTTACACTTTTTTTCTAAAATGCATCCCTAGTGTGACCAGATGGGGACACATTTTACTTTCCTGTGTGAAAAGGACATAGTCACATATGTATTTTTCATTTTAACTTCAAATTTTCCCCGTTACCAAATGAATCCACGGCCTGGCTTGGATGCTTTCATCAGCCCAGGGTGCCAGATCCTTCTGGAATCATCTCTGATCACAGTGTGTTCTGGATGTGTTAATATAACTACGGAGAGGAAAGATTTCACATTTGTCCAATCGCGAGTGATATAACCAGTCAGATTTCTGACTGACTGCGCGAAAATCCAGATGCAAACACACACACACACACACACACAAACACACACACAAACACACACACACACACACACACACAGACTGTGATCAGAGATGATTCCAGAGGGATCTGGCACCCTGGGCTGATGAAAGCATCCAAGCCAGGCCGTGGATTCATTTGGTATTGGGGAAAATTTGAATTTAAAATGGAAATGGCATATTTGTCAATGTCCTTTTTACACAGGAAAGTAAAATCAGATCCATCTAGTCACTCTAGGGATGTCTCTGATCACAGTGTGTTCTGGGTGTGTTTAATAAGTCAGATTTCTGATCGATTACACAAAAATCGAGATGCAAACATGCACTTACAGATGATTAGATTACGATCTGCTCACTTAAACCACATTCAGCGCGAGTGTAAGTGGAATGGGTTACGATTACAGAAGTGAGACTGATTGCTGACTGAAGATCACTGACCAGCAGGAGGGAAAACAAAGAAATGCAGGATGGAGGACACATGAGGTTGGAGTTCTCCCTGGAAACAAGAACCTTTTTGGACTCCAAGCCAAGGTTGTGGATTTGTGTGGTAACAGGATGAGTACGGTTGTATTCACTAGGCGATTCAAACCATGCCTGAGCATGTTTGATCAACAAAGGCCAGGTCATTAGACTAGTGCAATTGCGGCAGACTTTTGGAGGTGGACCCAGGCACAGCACACATCTAGTGTGGTCACCAACCATTCCTGAGCACAGAACCAGTACACTACACAGTACACAGTAGACCAGGGGTCACCAACGTGGTGCCCCCAAGGACCACATGTGTAGCCCGCGGACCTGTTCTTAAAATAGCACAACTCACCAGTGAGCAGCGTCTAACATTTCATTTTATCCTGTTGCTATTCTTCTTTAATCACATTTGCATCTATATAGATTCGAAAATGACAAATCTAAAATCTAAATCTAAAAAAAGCATTTAAAACATGTTTATTATACATGAAGTTTAGATAAGTTTAGGTAAACTCTGTTCTAGTGTATCAAACTGGTAGCCCTTCGTACGGATCAGTACCCGTGAAGTAGCTCTCAGTTTCAAAAAGGTTGGTGACCCCTGCAGTAGACTATTGTGAGTATCACCTAAGTGAAATCTCCATATATGATCCAGACATGAAACAAGTTACAGCAGAAAGTAAACAGTCTATAGGTATTACATTGATTTGATATATCAGTTGCATTAGTCATGCATTTTGCCAGAATTACCAACAAGCTGAACCTCAGTAGGTTGTTTTATGTTTTATTTTTGCCAATATTTATGCCAGTAAAAATATATTTGTCATGCTTAAAATAATTTCTTCTTAAATGTACATATATTGGAACTGTATATTGTAAATTTTGCATTGAAAACAGTAAAACTTATGGTCCTAGCCATACCATCACAGCCCACTGGGGGCCTGCGGCTCACAGGTTGAAAACTACTGCTAAAGAGTATTTAGGAAAATGAATAGGATCCTATTTTACTTTTCTGTGTGAAAAAAAAGCATAGACACATATGTAGTTTTTCATTTTAACCTGGTTCAAATTTTCCCTGTTAACAAATGAATCCACGGCCTGGTTTAGACGCTTTCATCAGCCCAGAGTGACAGATCCCTCTGGAATCGTCTCTGATCACAGTGTGTTCTGGATGTGTTTAATGTGACTATGGAGAGGAAGTCACAAGTTATAGCAAAGAATAAACATACTAGCTCAACCTCAGTGGGTTGTTTTAGTTTTTATTTTGCCAATAATTATGCGAGTTATAATATTTGTCATGCTTAAAATAATGCCTTCTTAAATGTAATAACTGAATATTGTAAATTTTCCAATGAAAGCAGTATAACTGATGGTCCTAGCTATACCAGCATGGTCCTAAGCATGGCCCTAAGAAGGCACAATATGCCTACCAATCCACATACCACTACATCACTGCTTACAATGTTTTGAAAGTGAGGAATGGAAGTCTGGAACAGCCTGTGGTTCCTTGGAGGGTCAGCTGTTAATGTTTCTTTATCTAGAAGACTTTCAGATGTACTTTTATGTAGTGTTTTAACAAGCTGTAAACTCTAACATAAACCCTCTGAGGTCAAGCAGATGAATTCCTCTCTTACTGCTAGTCAATACAGATGTAAATTCTGGGGAATGTTCTTGATCTGTTCCACCGTTTTTCTTCGTGACTGAGTCATTTTCAGTCATCCACTGTGGTGGTCTACTGTGGTCTGCCAGGTTGTTTGCTATTGCTAAGCTCACCAGTGCATTCTCGCTTCTTAACAATGAAGCAAACAGTTGATTTTGACATGCCTAATGTTTTGGCTGAGTCTCTGATTGACATATTCTGATTTTTTTTAGCCTCATGATGGCCTGCTTTACTGGCAATGACGCTGCGGTGGTCTTTATGTGGGGAAACAACAGCAAGACTTTAGAAGCAGATGCCACATCTAGAGTCAGTTTTAGGCTTTTGTTAGCTCCCTTGTGCATAATAATAATAATAATGGTGCAATAACACATTACTGGCCAAGAAACAATTGAGCAGCCATTTGCCAATATTTCTGGTCCCCTGAAATGTGAATATGTATGAAGGACTGTGGATCATCCAATACAAATGACACACAGACATTAACTATGTTTACGGGGACACCAGTGGTTTGAAATGTGTCTGAATAGGACTGATAGTCTAAATATTCTACACTCATGTAAACATCCCAATCCGATCAGCATAGTCTGAATACCCTAAAGTTAGCCCCAGTAAAACCTGCGGTCTTGGCCAACAGAGTTGAGTGTAGAGTGAGATTGGGGTGTTTTAACACCCGTGTGATTGGTTTTGGCACCAAAACAGACACAAAGAAAAGGCTACAAGACATCTGAAGAGAAGAAGAGACGTCCCTCATGCTAAACATTTTCTTAGAAATAAAAGTTGCTGGATTTCTTTTGGGATTATTGCTGAATTTTCTCCCTGATTTTGTTAGTTTTCACCCACTGGCTAGGCCTCCCCCATCATCCAATGCTACTAATGCCTTCTACAGACTGTGATTTCAACAATCTTGTAAGATCATTACAAATCACTCTGTGTTACATGTATATAATAAACCTGGGTTCGATGTGTGTATAGATGTACGATGGTGTGTGTGAAGGTGTGCAGATGTACGGTGGTGTGTATGAAGGTGTGTAGATGTATGATGGTGTGTGTAAAGGTGTGTAGATGTATGATGGTTTGTGTGAAGGTGTGTAGATGTATGATGGTGTGTTTGAAGGTGTGTGTGAAGGTATGTGGGATGGTGGGTGTGAAGGTGTGTATGATAGTGTGTGTGTGTGTGTGTGTGTGTGTGGGTGAGAGAGAGAGAGAGAGAGAGAGAGAGAGAGAGAGTGTGACGGGTGTTCCTTCATTTCTCACACACTGAGATGGTCGTCTTAAATTTCTGACATTGTCAGAAAATAATCTCAGGATGTCTTTGGTCGCCGTGACCATCTTTGAACCTCTCTTAGTACGATGTAGGACCACCGTTTAGGAGAAACAACCAAAGAAATCAACACAACTGTTTCACAGTTGTCATCTTTCATCTAGGAACAGCCCAAAATCACACAGTGTATACCAGGCATTATACTGAGATACATGAAGTACCACTGCATCTTTTCAAAACATCCTGTCAATGTACTTGGAGGAGAACACTAACCGCTCTGAGTGATGAGCAGTAAAGGAAAAGTGAGGCCAATTATGCTCTTCCAGCCATGGATGGCTGTGGCATCACCTAGGATCGAACTTGTTATCTCTGGATGAAATGGCCAGTGCTTAGATGGACTGCATGTAAATCAGGGCCGTAGCCATGGAGTCAACACTGAGAGGAACATTGGGTCACATGTAAATTAAACATTTTTGTTGATGGGGGAGGGTATAGATTGGGGGGGTGGCAGAGGTGATGGAGAAAGGATAGCATGGCGGGCCAAGAGCCTTGAATATTTTGTATTTTGTTGGAGTGGTGGTGGTGGTGGAAGCCAATGCCAATACCATATTTTTAATTAACATATTGGGGTAAGGGTGGATTTTGAGCATGTTTGAACATTGGGGGGATATTTCAGTATATACTGTAATCACACCCCATGATGTCAACAGCACTGTAAATGGACACCTGTCCAGTTTAAGTGATTATTCAGGCTACGTAAACTTAGTTATTGTGTCATTTCAGAATCAATGTATTGGTGTACAGAGCAAACACACCAAAATTTTACTGCTGTCCAGTTACTCACTATGTATTTTTCACTGTTACTCTCTCGACCTCCTGTACAGTAATTTTACAAGTAAACAACCATACTCTATGGCTACTAGACCATAGTGTGCCACAGATATTGCTGTTATGTGCAAGATCATGTGCAATGTCTTATTGGGTACTAATCATTGTCATTATGTGCAATATCTTATTATGTCCAGTAGTCTTACCATGTGAAATATCACTACTTGTATCTACATTACTGATCTACGACTGATCTCTTTTACATACAATAATGGACTTGGTATGGAGAACAACTCCTAACCGCCATTTGTCTTACTGGTAAATTATTAACTGTAAGTTATTTATCTATAGTATTTATACCCCAGGATTTGTGTATATGGCATTGTGTATTTCGTACAGAGTATTTTTCTGTAGAGTTTTTTTTTTTTACTTTTATTTAGACTTTATATTTTATATTGTTCTTGTCTCTGTGTCTCTGTGCAGTCGTAACATAAGCAATTTTCTCCGGGATCAGTAAAGTCTTCTCTTCTGATTCCGTACATACCTTGGTGGGTTCTGCCATGTCCTCAATGTAAATGTGATAGACTCCACTGGTATTGTGACCAGACTTGTAGAGCTCAGCACAGTCGTGAAACCTCCTTTCACTTGGCGTGGAGTCGGACACTGTAAGGGAAGAAAGGTTATGTTGTCAAGTTTGGCACTGAATGGAAAAAAAACTGTGCAAATTCTAAGCTAAAACCACACAACTAATATTGTAGCAGTAATTCTAACATCCTCATGATAATAGCTGCCCATTTGGAATGTATTTATTGTTCCTAACCACAATACAGCCTGACACATGATGTTCATAGAGCGCACAAGCAGTTTGGGATTCTAAATAAATTCAGATTTGGCAGCTCTTAGCGGCAGGATATTAGCAGCACCGTTACAAAACAGTATGGTGTTAGCTTAGCGATTCTTTTGTGTAAAACTCTCTGTCTGCTTGACCTGGAATTGAACAATGAAGAAAAATGGAAATAAATCTGAATGGAATGGAAACATGCAAAAAAAAAATGCTAAGCTAATTCCATGCTGCTCATATTCTAGTATTGCTGCAAATCTCCTGATGCTAATAGCTGGCAAAACTGAATTTATTTATTGTCCTTTCAGTCCAAAATTTAAATGGGACTCTGTAAGTTTAAATGTACTTTGACTATAAAAATATTTGATATTTTATTATTATAGTCTTATAGTCTATATAATTATATCGATTATGTAGTTTGTCTTGAACTGATAAACTGAGCATGTCAGTACATGTGAGTTGATGTGTGTGTGAGTGTGTGTGTGTGTGTGTGTGCATGCGTGTGTATGTGGAGTTGTAATGTGTGATATATTAACTGCACTCAAAGCCAAAGAAAGCCAAAAGATATCAAAAGGAATCTGCAACAAAGCAGATCAATCCCAAAATCTGGTTGTTATTGGTTATATTTGACACACAGTATTAAAAATGACGTCAGTGTTTTGATTAAAGTAACCCAAACAAGCATCAGTAGGATGTCACCGAGCCTCTGCTCAGCTCTAAAACAATATTCAGTAACTACTGGCAAGAACTTTAGCCTCAGACTCTCCCTGCCTCTGCAGAAACACGGAGGACGTGTGGTTTTATTTACAGAGCAGAGACAAATAAGGGAGACGTGCAGAAATGGGACATGTAAAAAAAAAAAAAAGGATATTGTGAAAAATCTTTAGCAGCAAAAATTTCATTTTTTTTAACTGCTCAGTGTGTTTTTGCCAAGAGAAACCACTATATTACATTAGAATTAAAACAAAGAAACACAATTACAGTAAAACTTAACAAGAATGTTTTGTTTAAAAAAAAAGCTATAAACATTGCTGTCAAAACAAAATCTAATTTCTGCAGAAAAGTAGCTTTACAAGTGAAGACAAAACACTCTGCACTCTCAATGTAAGGTAATGGAACAAGATGGCTTCTATTGGTCCATTTATTGTGACATTTTGACAGTGTGAATGGTAGGAAGTTTAGAATGATGTTTTAAAAATGATGTGTTTTTCCAACAGTGATGATTTGTTGGTTAAAAGCTGAAAGAACACAGGTTGGGTTTCTGATGTTTTTGGCGTTCCAGTCATTACATGGATTTGTTCAGTTCCATCAGCACCTCCTGATTTAATTTAATGAAAGGTTTGTTAAATAAACTGGGAGTTGGATGGGAACTATAAATGCTGGGCCTCGTCCAGGAGAGCACAGTGACTGGTTAAGTGAACCCACTCCGATATAGAACAATCCCAGTGCTGGTTTGTTTATTTATTGTTTTTATTCTGCTTGTATTTTTTAAATAAATGCCCGGTGTCCAGATAAACAGCTTTATATACTATTTTTCAGATGATCTTTAGAACAGACTTTTGTACAGTACTGGCTATAAAGGAATGTCTGCAATGTCCATGACTGTTTTTAATAGGATGAGAGATTTATGTCTAAATACAATACATGGCCAAAAGTATGGGGACATCCGTCTTACAGCCAGCTGTAAGTGCTATCATAATTAAATGGAAGCATCTCTTTGCTCAGCCATGAACTGGTAGGCCAAGCGAACTCTCAAAGCCGAGAGAACTTCTGACAATCTGATGGATGAACTAAAATTGCCATCTCTAAGTTTCTTACCTGTATGTTCTGTGTACTTGTTTTCACGTAAACACCAACAAAACAAGTCATTTCACTGGGGGTGTTCAATCTTTGTAACATTATTCATTTAATGTACTGCAAGGTTACAATCACAAAACTTCAAATACCTTCTTCTGATACCAATACCAATCCAATACCTTTCTTAAATCAGATAGGCTTTTAATATTCCACTTTGAAAATGAAACTACTCCCTGCTTCCTCTAGGGGGCGCTATGTTTGTTATAAAATTTCAGTTTCTACACCCATATAGTGCCCAGTCTGTCCATTCTGGAGTTCTGCACACATGGCTGAATCTCCAGCGACTCTTTGTTAGACGTGTTTTACACTGTTTGCACTGATGTGTGTATTTGTGTGCACCTGTTTGCTGGTACGTGTGAGTGTGTGTGTGTGTGTGTATACCTGTCCCTGGAGACACCAGGCTGATTAGCGTGTGAACAGACTTCATCAGCTGCTGCTGTTGTCTCTGTAAGGCTGAGTTGTTGCTGCTGGCGGCGCGTAGCTGCCTCTCCAGAGCCGTGATAGCGGCTGACTGTTTCCCCACCAGATCGCTCAGCCTCTCCTTCTCCTCCCTCATGTCCTCCAGTTCTGTGCGCTGCTTCGTCTCCAGCACCAGCACCTTACTCTCTAAACGACTGGAGAAAAGAATCCGAATCAGAACCAGAAAACTTTATTGATCCCAGAGGAAACTGCTTGTGTTATGACTCCACAGACACACAGAGACACGAGAAACAGAAAGTCTTAAATAAAGGTTAAATTAAAGCTCTACAGTAAAATACACTATATTATATACACAAATGCTGAGGTCTAAATCCTATAGATCATATCTTTTTAATAGCTGTCTTGTCTGGAATTCAAATAAATGAAAATGTGAGCTCTGACTTGCACAAAACTGTGCATCTTGACTAATTTACTCTGTGGCTCAGCAAGTCAGATTAACACTGGAACTATTTGTATTTGTATTCTTAATATAGACCCTTTAAATGTTCTTCATTGCTTGCACAGATAATCTAAGCCTCTTCTTCAACAAGAGGCTTCATTCTTGACCTGAAATGGCTTTATAGCAGAACAGAGGACTCACATTAATAGAGGGCACAGTTCTTATTAGCATAGTGGACCATTGTGCTGGACCAGGTCAGCAGAAACGACTGCATATTCACAATTCACCAGGATGAGGTCATGTAAACCTACTGTCCTGCCCTTCTTGCTCCAAAGACAATCAACTCCAGAACTGGCACGAGGGGTATAAAGCCCACCAGAACTGGGCTGTGGATTCTCTGGAGTGATGGAGCTCCATCCAGTACTTTTGGGATAAGCTGGAGTGGAGTTTGGGATCTAGAATTGATCATCCAACATCAGTACCTGACCTCACTAATGCTCTCATGGCTGCAATCAAATCCTCACAGCAATGTTCCAATATCTAATGTCTCATATAGCAAAGGGGGAACAAACTCCCCTATTAACTCTTAGAACACGAGCAGTATGGATTTGTGCCGGAAGCGCAACAAATGGTAAATCATTGTCATATGGCAAAATAACTCCTTATATGGAAGTTACCCCAGTTTGTGTTGATGCTCGAGGTGTCAGACGTCATGCTGAGCTTTGTTTGGTGTTCCTGTGTCACGTAGAACCA
>JBBPCZ010107132.1:0-10784 GCA_037974445.1 Brycinus macrolepidotus
ATTAATCGCGAGTTAACTATGGCAAACATGAGATTAATCGCGATTAAATATTTTAATCTACTGACAGCCCTAATATAAATATATATTATGTGTGTGTGTGTGTGTGTGTGTGTGTGCATGTGTCTGCATAATGATATAATGTATAGTGTCACCAGAAAGTAATTGGACACTGGTGCCATACTCAAAAACGGTTTCAAGAAACACAAGGTCATACCAAGCAGCACTTGTTTTAAAAAAGGGCCATTCCTAGACTCTCATTTTCTTTTAGGCTAAGTCTTTAACTCTGCACCCTGTGTGCAGAGCTATTCTATCTTCTACTCTTCTAAAATATGCTCTTGTATCCCAACATATGCACATCAAGTGTCTCCTATCATGTTGCCTTATGTGAGTTCATGTTGGCTTTCTATATTACGATTACTATATTATATACTGTATGTATGTTATATGTACAGATATCTGGACAGGCACATGTGGATGTATTCATATGAACTGAGCTGGCAGTTCTTTTGTTCTTCTGTCTGTTGGCTCATGGAAATTTCATTAAAACATCACTTATAAAAGGTGGCTGGAGAGTTTCGGATCATTATTGTTTGAGCAGTTGCTTTGGAGACTTCTGCAGGTTTGCATAAAAATGCTTTTGTAATGATCCCATCAACGAAATCAATCTGACAGAAAAGAAAAAAGGAAGAAATTAAGTAAAGAAATACAGCTCCAAATTTTTATGTTTCCACCTCTGTGCTTTACAGCACCCCGAGCGCAGACGGGCTGTAATTCCTCACCAGGATTTCTCCATTCAAAGGGGCTACCAACAGCGCCATGTTTTAAACAGAATCACTCCACAGTTCAGTTATTTTTTCAGAATTATATGTCAATTTTTACGAAAACAGTTTATCATCCGTGACGTTCTTTCTTACATTATAGATTTCATGGAAAGGCACAAATTAAGCAAAATACATGAACATAACTTATGCAATAAAGGCACAATAATAATAATAACGTGTCATCCAATCATTAAGGTGAAACACTTTCATCAAACATCGGTGAAATCTGATATTTGACAAAATATTTGGATATTTGAAAAATGTGATAATATTCAACTTAACTATCATCACACCTTTCATTTTCGACGTCTTTGGAGTAGGTCGTCTTCTAACTGTGTACTTAAGAGTATCTGCAAATGTAAATAATGATGTGTATTTAATATCATGAGTAAAACAGATTAGCAAACAGACTGGACTAGACATGCTAATCCCAAACAAACAATCCGACGACATACTTCACTTTTAGCACTGCACAACAAGTATTAACCATTAGCTCAGCCCGCTTAAAGTCACACCAGCAGGCACAAAGCAGGAGAAGAGCAATCACAGACAGCCTCAACAAAAAACAGAAGAAAAGAAACAGGCTGAGTTTTAAAGTAAACATGCTTCAGGGATCAATTCTAGATGGCTCTGACAAAGCACTTGCTTTGGGGTGCCGGAGGAGGCAGCGAAGCCTAAAGTGACAGAGTGATTAAACAGCACTGAAAGGCCCCTCCCTGCCAGCCTAACTACTGCCTCTACACATCCATCCTGAACAATCACTAACAAGCTGGACCCATTTCATCTAAGCGCAATCACTAATCCTAAGGTGAACATTTTCTTTAATTGCAGCACATTCAAAAGAGTGACAAAACAAGGCTCATGGGCTGCGTAACTGACAACTGTCCTCTCAAATTACCACGTCACACTCTGAGAAATACGAGCTGAGGCTGCAGTGAAATCCTTTGTCGGCAACTTCTTTTTTGCTGTTTTGTTTTAATTTTTGGATGTGTTTCACATTGTCAGGGCGTGGAGAGAAAATGCATTGACCCAGGAAACGCTCGTGAAGCTGCAGCTGTTTACCAGCTAATATCAGCGTTATGTTTTATGGTTTTATACGAATTTCTCCATGAATCAACTGCTGCCTCCTGTCACACAGCTGGACAAAAATACTGAAATAGCACCTGACTGGACCATATTCTGATAGCATTTACATTACTTATAAACTCTTTATTGGCAAAAAAAAAACCTTTATTTAACTCAACTTTTCGGAAAATTCTGGCAGTTTTATTCATTTTTTGTCATTTTCAAGTCATCTTTGTGAAAATATGTATAAATACATGTCAAAGGAAACCTATCTTACTCTAACACAGCAACTAAACCACACTGAGAGAAGGCCAACCCCGGCTTCAAGAGCACCGTTCCTCTCCCAGCTTCAAAGAGTTTAAGATTTTAGATCATGGCCACTGGAGTAAAGGGGACAAGCGGGACTCTGACCAATCGCTTTTTGAGCTTAGGCAGCTTATTTCAGAAAAAAATGAAACTTCACGCTCCTCAGTCACACAAACCAATGACCTAGAGGCTTTAACAGAGGGTGCATTCCATCTACCTGTGCCTGTGTTACCTTTTAACATACTGGTAATGGTGGAGAAATGTGTTTAATTGCATTTTTGGATTCAAACAGTACATTTCAGAAACACAAAGAGTCATACGTTGGACACACAAAGATTTCAGACACACAAAGAATCATACGGCGAATCACATGCTGCTCATAACTGCAATAGAACCCACACCTACACAACACAACCAACACAGGGCAGAGACTGCAGCACACCCACACACAGAGCCAAACTCGAAACCAGAACCAGTTAAAATCATTTTCCCCAATGGGGGTGGCAGGACATTTCCCAAAAAAAGTGAGAGTGAGAGGACTGCCAGTGAAAAGAGCAGTAAAACTGTTTTACTGTGACTCACAAACTAGAATTTACACACTTACAGTTCATTCTGCCACACTGTGAAATTTAAGAAATGTAATTTCCAGTATTTCTTACTGCTGTCATACTAAGCTATATTTTCATAAACGTGAGATGTGAGCATAGAAAGCTGCCTGTTAACTAAAAGCTAACCAATTCACTTTGTCCGACACTTTTAGATGTGTTACACCACCCCTGTTTAAAATGGACAGTTCCCTTTACACTTAAAACACAGTAACAGTCCATTAATATGTGCAGAGGTGTGTTCTCTGAAGAGATTGTACTTATCTTCACTTCGAAAATCACAAAACATCATTTGACCACAGGTGCTAAAACTTTTGCATACAAGTGTTCAAGTGTGTTAGTGTTCAAGTAAAGGATTTTAGGATGTTTCTGCTAAAAAAACAAAAAAAACAATGTGTGCAAAGAAATCCAGCAAAAAAAATGAAGCAAAAATATACTGTGGTCGAGGGTAGTAGCAGACAGTATTGACCAAAAAAAATCAAATGTATTATAATTCATCATTTTAATTTATAATTAACATTTCTGGCACTTGTGGTATATACCAGGGTAAAGCAAACTGACATGATTTTTTTCCCAAATAAAAACGTAAAAAAAAACAGTAGGCTATTTTTGAAGGTTAACAGTGGCTTATTTTACTACAAATGACCACATCTAACAACTGAAGTACAAATATTTTATTGTGCAAAATAAATAGGTAAACCTGTCTTTACTGCTTTATTTTTACAACATTTTACAAAAATCATTTACAAAAACTGATTTAAAGACCAACCAAAGTGGGCTAAACTCCTCCTAGAATAAACATGAGCTGCTTCATCATAAGAGGTTATGTCTCCACATTAACAAATTATTATTGCGTTTTACTTCGATCCAGTATTTGCTTTTATGGTCAGAAACTAATTCCAGAGAGGTCTGAGCACGTGTCTGACCCTTCTGTGTTTCACAGGTTCTGCTGGTTGACGACCTCGCTTCAGATGACCGTAATCACAAGCTGTCTCGGTCTGCCACAACGGCAGCATGGCAAACTTTTCAATACATGTTCTTTTGCTAAAGGTCAGGTCAGTCTTTTTAAACCCAAACCACCTTCAAACGACAGACGAAGATCCTCTCTCTGGCTAAAATCCTCCCTCGTTATCACCTTTCTCCCTCTCTTCTCTCTGCAGGTCTGTTTCTCCCACTCGTTTTGGTGCAGCTTTCCTGCAGCAGCGGCTGTGTCCATGGGGAGGCATGTGTGCTATGGTGCTTTTCCACTGGCCCAAGGAACCGCACCGTACCGCAAAACAGATTTTTCCATTACGAACATACTCGAGCCAAACCCGTGCTTCTTGACGGCAGGGCCAAAAGCAGGCCGCAGCCGAGGGAACTGTGTCACCGCTTTCTGATTGGTCAAAATATTGTCATGACAACAGATGGACTTGGAAAGAGGCCACTGTTTTTTTGTTTTTTTTTGACTGTGCATGCAAAAAAACAACAATGGAGATACAAATTAACAACTGGGAAGCTGACAAAGTACAAGCACTACTGTACATTTAGGCTTAAGACAAATTTCAGTGGGAGTTTTCTAAAGCTGTGAGAAACACAAAGGTGTACCAGGACATCACTAATAAGTTAGCTGGGTTAGGTAATCACTACATGGTTAAACAACGGCAAGAAAAAACTGAAAACCCAAGCAAGACTATAAATAATAAAAGACCCCAATAACAAAAGCGGTTTTAATAGAAAATTTTTTTTTTGCTGGTTCGACTCCATGGACTCGGTTTTGGGACAATGACCGGCCATAAACTGTGGAGGGAGAACTGGGCGTCAGAAACACTGTTACCAGGCTGAGATACACTGGAAAATCAAAGAGTGCTACAACTTCCATGCCATCGCAGTACAGTTTAGGTACAGCACGGTTCCTGTATAACTATGGAAAAGAGCCTCTAGTCTTCTTTCATTAGCACAACATTAGAGCCAAGCATTTGTGCCATTTTTGATGCGAGTTCTGCTCTTATTTGTGGCATTTTAATATTAGAGTAATTACGAAACTCATATCTTAGGATGAGTTTTATTACGGTGTACCACATGAACCCCTAAACCCACTTCTAGTTGAAGGTCTGTACTGACCACATTGAGAGAAGACCAAAGCCCAGTTTCTGGAGCACTGTTTCTCTCCCAGCTTCAAAGATCTCACAGAAGAGGCTCTATGACAGAAGCCATTGAAACATGTAAGCTGGAATCTATTCCTGTAGCATCAAGAACAGAGTATTAATAGTGAGTAAAAAAAAAAAAAGCCAAAGCTGTGTGCATGAAAAGCTCTGGCACATGCCCATTCTCCTCCTTGGCCTGTATTTGCCGGGATTAATGTCCAGCTGAGTGACAAGGCGGCGTTGCGGTGCGTGTGCGCGCCTCTCCACTTCTGCATTAAAGTAAATGAAACGGCCTCTTTTTTGCATGACAATCTCGATTCATGCACTGAAGTAAATGAAACGGCCTCTTATTGCATGACGAACACTCAAAGCCCCGATCCCTGAGGTCCGAGCGCAAAGGCGAAGCCATCAAAGCCGACAGCTGGAGCCACATAAACACGTCAGCGTGGTTAACTTAAAGGTGACCTTCGTAGCAGATGACAAGCCGTGTTTTCCTACATATCCTTAGAACACGCAAACACAACTTACTGAATAATTAATCCCTCATCTGGCCTGCTTTGGCTGCTCACGGTGGGGAAAAGACTCAGTGGGGTTTAGATACACTGGAAGCAGAACGTTCTGAACAGAGTCTACACTTAGAAGTCGTAACTACCGTCAATTTACTGCTCACTGAAACAAACAGAAATTCTCTTAAAAGTGTGGATTCTACATTTCAATCGAGACCACATTTGTGTTTGGATGTGAAAGAGAAGATATTTAAATTGAATTAAATTATATTATTGCAATCTCCGAATCGTCAAATAAGAAAAAACATCCTTTAGATTTGCCATATTTTGGTCATTTTTGACAGATTTTTGACAATACATGTCAATCCGGAATGGAAATGGGATGTAACTGTCATAAATGATGTAACTATTGTGTAATTTGTTATAAATATGTAAATAATTACTTACTCTAAATAAAATATCACAACAACTACACAATGGGGTGGCACAGTAGCGGCATGGTAGCATGTTTAGTTACACTATTTTATTTGCATAATAATTAAGTAATTATTTACATAATCTTTAACTAATTACAAAATAGTTCATTCAAGAACAACTACACCCAATTTCTATTCTGGATTCACATGTTTTGTCAAAATTCTGTCAAAAATGACCAAAACATGCCTCCACCGCCCCAATGTGTTATTTTTTTAACATAATAAAGTATTGTAATTATTTACATAATTCATAATAAAGTAGTTATATCATTTACAACAATTCCATTCAATTTCCTTGACAACTACATCCAGTTTCCACGTCTGTAAAGGTTTCCCAGTACAAAGACGTGTACGTGAGGTGAATTGGACATGCTAAATTGCCTCTAGTGGTATGAGTGTTTGTCTATGTGTTTGTCTGCCCTGTGATGGACCGGTGATCTGTACAGGGTGCTTCAGCATAAGCGGCTCAGATAATGGTTAATGAATGAACAACAGATTGCTTTTCTCCCAATTTTCACCTGAATGTAATCAGGTCCAGTTCAAATAAGTGGGACCCCCCCAGTCATCCGATGCTACCACTGCTCCAAGACATGTGAAGCACCACCACGGGGCCAACACTCAGAGGAACCACAACAATAGATTAAACACTATTTCATGCCTTGCTGTGATCAGACTTGTATTATTGCAATCTCCGAATCAAATAAGAAAGTGGTAGGCTTGGTGGTACAACATCAGACACTGCTGCGTTTTCGACCGCCGTGAAGGATTGGCAAGCCAAACTCAATATCCTCAGCCCTGAGGAAATCCACACATCTGATTGGTTACAAGTATATTAACATTGGAGTCACACTACTAACATCAATCCCAGCTTTACTCTCTTGGCTGAATTGCCCTTGTCCTGTTGATTGCAATCAGCCTCTCTTCTTACTCATGTAGGCAGGTTATAATCATCACACCAACCGCAACCAACTGCTGTCAGCCTGATAACCCTTTTAGAGAATGGGGCATCGCTCACAGCCGAGGTCCAGCATTTTCAACCAAACTTTTGCTTATGACACCCTGCTGTAGACTTGTTCTATTGATTAGGCCTGCACTTAGGAGATTCCTTGCAAGCCAAGCGAAAGGACAACCTTTCAAAGAACCGGCAAATCAATAAATGCTTTTCAGACATACAAGGTGCTATACATGTATATGTATGTATTTGTAAGTACCCACGTGTAGCTGGAGGAAGTCACAGCAGTCAGTGTGCACCAGCTCAGCTCTCAGAGGGAGACTGATGGAAAGACAATTAGCCAGTTTGCTCATTGGAAAACACTCGACACAATTTAGTGCTAACCCCTCATTATCTTACCATTAATTATTTGCGTGCTCTGATTTTGCCTCAAGAAACACATCAGTATTGACCTGCCTCATTATGGGATAATGCAGGCATATCTGGATAGTGTTAGCTATCCTGTCCGACTAAAGTGAGAGTTAATTGAAGTTGTCAACAAGCCATGATACATGAGCATGAGTTATCAAAATGCCATAACAGACACTATTAGTCTGTTAGTAATATTGTTTCTCAAGATTATTCTAAAAATAAGGCTGGAAATGATCTTAACATTTAGAATTTGAAATGAGAGTGTGATTTATGCAGCCACAAAGCTACTGGTGTTAATGCGGCCACGTAAATTCACCTTAACTAGCATTAGGGTAAAGCCCTACAGACTCTGCTGGCTAACCCATTAGTCTGATCTATGAGTCAGTTTAATGAGGACTATGACCTTTGCATAGTCCTGCTACCAAATTACAGTTTTAGGCAGCTATTTTTCAGAATATTTTCAGCAAACATTTTTCAGACTGTCCCATTTTGCCTCAACTGTCCTCAAAAAAGCAATATTTTGTCCCCATCTCAACAAGGTGGGAACATAATGGGATATTTCAAATAAGCAGTGAGAACAATATGAGTCTTTTCCAAAAAAGTGGTGAGAACATGTCCTCAGTGCTTCCCATCTTCGGTATTATGGCTGTCACAACTGTCCAAAGCTAGTCTGAAGCACTGCAGAGGTCACACTCACTTCATTCATCTCTTTCTGCCCTGATAGCACTGTGTGGATGTCATGTGTAGACAGTAGGAGGATTATTACTTGAACACAAGCTGTGTCTGTACATTTCTCACCCAGAAGTATGTTAAATGTAGCCTTTCCCTTTCTCCATATCGAATCAGTTCAGATCAGTTCTCACCATATCTCCCACAGCATGTACATTCACACATCAGAGGAAAATGAGGGCAGGAATTAGGGTCTTTTTGACGAGTCGTTGTGATATTTTTCTTTTATATTACCTCAATGATCGTGTATTGCCTTTTGCCCAAATTACCACGTTCATTTAACACATCGTCAATTTTCTTTCTCGATTTTTTTTTTATATATTGAGAATATAGAAAGTTGAACCCAGTATTCTAAATTGAACTGAATCAGTTGAATGGATTGTTACATCTCTAGGGATATATACTCAGTACATGCATACAGACAATGCATTCATCTAGAACAGAACTTGAGGAAGGGCCGCAACATTCTTTAAGGGCAGTGATCGGCTGAGGAATGCGTCAGTCACTGCTTAGGCGTCCCTAACCCTGCCAACCCCGAACAAAAGACCAAATGACCACCTGTGACCAGGTACGTATGGGAATAAGAACTCATTCCGAAGCTCTGCATGTGGAAAACTTTTAAAATAAATTCTCAGAGTTGGAGATGAAGAGTACAATTTTATCTTTTCCTAAACTAAAGATGCTTTTGGAGTCACGCTAAAAAACATATAATGAGACTAAATGGACATACAGGAAACCTTGAGTTGAGAAGCACAGGCAGGTTTTTTTGTGAATGAGCAGCCTGCTCCTAAGTAACTCTCCTCTCCTCGTCCAGTACACACTAAATGTTCTCCTTAAAATACACATAATTATATATTGAACTCTCCTGCAGGACAGAAACAGCGCTACTGTTGTTTCTCCATCCCCATCTACAAGGAGCACTGTTTGATAAAGCTTTACATTTTAAACAATGTCTTTAGCTTCTGTCTTTCTATTTTTATCTCCTACTAGCTCGTCCAGAGATCACA
The DNA here is from genome assembly GCA_037974445.1 of Brycinus macrolepidotus. Lineage (NCBI taxonomy): Eukaryota > Metazoa > Chordata > Actinopteri > Characiformes > Alestidae > Brycinus > Brycinus macrolepidotus. The sequence goes on from JBBPCZ010107132.1 coordinate 9,005, forward strand.
TTATGTATTTACTGCTCCCTATATGGGAAAAACGGTTAGTTTAGATAAACAGGATTTATCTGTCTTATGGCTCCACACAGTCATGGCATTGGTATAAAGAATGGATCCCAGTACTGACTGGTTGGACTGGAGTTAGTATAGTCATGCTTTGATATAATTGCTTCATAGCTGCTATCTAGCTAGAATGACATGATCAAGAGTACAAAGGCAGAAGAAGAGGAGCATGAGCTCTTTCTGTAGTTAAATCAAAATCAAGACCAAACCACAGGCATTGATGTGTTTCTTGCAGTTTGTAGTTGGACATCCAGCAGATATCTGTCCCCACAGAGGGGTATACATCGTACAACTGTGTATTCACGCTACTACGCTAATGATACAGACTGAGCTGAGCGCCGAAAGATGGAAAAGAACGGTATATTGTAATGAAAGGAAAGCTGTAATTAAAAATTATTTGAAAACTAAAAATTAAATATCAGACATCTCTGAGGACAATGTGTCACAGCACAGCATAATGATCTAAAATATCACTGGAAAATTACACTTCAAAGCAAAACACAGTTTTTTGACCCTCCGGCTGTTAAAATCCAATAAGCGTCATGTTTCAATCACTCAGTTCACAAATCTATTCACACAAATGAAATGTATTATATAATCAAATAAGAGAGCTCATGACTGAGACCTGCTGCAGGTTAGGATCACAAAAGCTGTAAAGGCCAAAAAGGCAAGAGACCACCGCTGTGAGGAAGGTGACCAAAACCAATGGCCAGTGTTCTTTTAAAGCAAGAAACAAGGTCTTACCAGGTCTACTAACGAATGGCGCCTGCAGAGGAGGATATATTTTGTACCATAAAGACAAGAATTGACTGATACACAAATAGAACTAAGCTGTAAATTGAGCTCATTTCAGAATATTCAATAGCCTCTGTCAGAACTGGGCCAACAACTGTGGCTTCTAGCTGTCTGTAACCCCTGAGCCACAAGAGCGAGTCCTGGTCAAACGCCAACACCACATGCACACCAAACACACAGCAGCCTGCCCCCATTACATCAAAGTCCGATCACTTGCAGCACCGTGCGGGAACTGACTGGTTTGATGTGTTAAGAATGCCTATATTAGGCTCACATAACAGAGCTCTACTCCTCAAGAGCCTTGTTTTCACACTACCAGCAGACGGTATGTTCAGTTAGCACCCCTGCCACTGAACTACACATATAGCAAGGGGTTAACACACACACACACAGACATTTTTCCACTTCTCTTGGGGTTTTGGTAAATATTAGTTACCCTGGGACAGTCAGGGTCCTTTCTGTGTGGAGTCTGCATACTCTCCCTGTATCTGTGTGGGTTCCCACCAGGTGCTTTGGTTTCTTTCATGATCCAAAGACATGGGTGGCAGTGAACTGGAGGTGTTTCTCTGCCTTTTGTCCTATGAGCTCTGGGATAGGCTACACGAACCCTGTGACCCTGGTTAGGATGACCAGCTCAGAAATTGCATGGATGGATGGACGGATACACAGTCTGTAATTATAAACTACAAAGTGGACCAATATGGAGAATGGAAGTGATCAAATGGATAATGACTGTAGATAAAAGCCCCACGTTCCTAGTGGAGTGGCTTGTCGATGTGTGACTCTCCCTCTCTCTCTTTTTATTGATATGCACTGATGCGGTCCAGATAAAACCGTGTTTCTCCAAAATAACTTTTTATGTAAGATATTGTAAAGTGAGTAATACCAAGTAAATTAAAAAAGGGAATTACACACACACACTATATATATA
>JBBPCZ010107143.1:0-10784 GCA_037974445.1 Brycinus macrolepidotus
TGATCTCCATATTCATGATTGCTTTCAGTCAAATGATGAAACTGTAAAGGTGTGATAAAGGCATTGTTTTTTGAACCTGCAGCTTTGTGGTTATCGGGTTCACAGGCAAGTGTTTTACCCACTAGGCTACTACCACTCCCATGATGAAATGTATAACTATTTTGTATGAAATACTAAAGTTAGTTGATGCACACGTATCAGTCATAATATTGTGTAGACCCCCCTGCCTAATATTGTGTAGGTCCCCCTGTGCCAAGAAAAGCAACTCCGATCCATCAAGGTATGGACTCCATAAGGCCTCTAAAGGTGTGCTGGGTATCTGCACCAAGACGTTAGGAACAAGTCCTGTAAGTTGTGAGGTGGGGACTCCATGGATTGGACTAGTTTGTCCATCACAAACTGTGTGATCAGATTGAGATCTGGGGAATCTGGAGACAAAGTCAACACCTTGAACCACACCGTGCCACTGCTCAGCCATTTTTGTCAAAATCCCTACATTTAGACCATGTTATACATTAGATTGATTTGTATTTCTTATTTATGTAAAAAAGCCCCACTGTTAGGTGAGATCAGGTGTAGTTTGTACTTGTGCTAAAGCGAGAAAACTTTGTTCTCATTTCCAACCTGTTTTATACAGAAACTTCAGCATTATGTAGATTATGAAGATCACTACAGAATCTCATTAGCTTGAGTATGTTTGGCAATGGTCTAATGGTCTGTAAAGATAGGGCATAGCATGTGTAGGTTAATTAATGCATGTTGTGAGGTTATTCTCTTGAATTTTCTTTGACAGGCTCTTCACCAAAACTGGGTTCACCTTTTCCATTCATGCGAATATAATGTTAAAAGAGGAGGAATAAAATCATGCATATTCAGTCTTCACTTCGTAATAAATAAATAAATGATAACACATTTGCTTCTTGGTTTTTGCTTGTGTTTATGTAGAGATTCCAAACTGTATATATTGGCAGTGGAAGCAGAGATTCCAACAAAGGCTGAAAGGCAACAACTGAGCATATTTCACATCTGATCATGTGTACATTTCAGAAAATTGTTATCCAAATATTCAGCTCTCAATATTCTTAGCATATTCTAACAAACATTTGAGATTGAGGTTGAGACTACTCAATAGACCAATTTGCAGATTCGAATACAAAAACTTTGACCCCCTCACTTTTAAAACTACTGGGGAAACGCCTCTGCACTTTTTTCTTTTTAGTTACTCCAAGTCCCATGAAGCCACCATGAAGCCAACTGCCGCCAACACAACATCCTTGGATAGCTATTTTCCGCCTTCAGCAGGGCAATTGCAGCGAGGCTGATTATGCCATCAAATTCTGATGGCAAGCAGCTGAGATTGGTTGTTACTCTGAGGCACTTATGGACACTTATCAGCAGGGTCTGGCAGAGGTGATCAAGGAAGAGCTTACAACCCGCGACCCAACGGAATCTCCAGTCCCTAAACAAGCTGACTTTGAAACTTGATAACCATATTTGTAGGCAGCATAGGGAGCATAGGGCTTGTGCACCAAGGGAGCCCATCAAATTAAGTGCCACAAGCAAATCAACTGCCACTGCAGCCAGAGGGCACTCTGAGCTCCTAGTAAGTGCTCGCCTCCCATTTCAGGAGAGAGAGGCTCTTATGAGGGGATGTTTGTTTGCATTGTGGTGGTACAGGGCATTTCCGCTGATCTTGTCCCGAGCTGGCATTAAATACCAGGGACCATCTCAGGGTGGGCTTCTGGGACAGAAAAGAAAACAACCTCCCTGTTCCCAGATCCTCACTCCAACTCAGTCAGTTTACATTTTGTGCCCTTCACTAATGTTCCAATCTAATTACTGGACTTTTGAGTGACGAGGTGCATGCGTGGGACTACAGAATGGTTAAGACTGGCTTTCAGCCGGAATTCATATGATCTGATCATTGAGGAGTCCACCATTACCACATTGCAAACGCAGAACACAGTTTTCTCTCATTGCTACTGACCATTAAAGGTGTTACAAAGCACAATGGATGCCCCTGTTTGACCCTATCTGACTGTGTGATTATGAGATCCTGACCTTTACACAGCCGCCTAAGTAAACGCTGTACTTAATTCCACCTCTGGCAGTCATCTGGAACTCACAGAATCCTGGTTACAGCTGTAGCTAGGATTTTTATACAATGTGCAATGTTAATGCAGGGTACTGTAAAGCTATTGCCTTCTTCAGTCAGTAATCTGAAGGAAGTAGCCCAATATGGGGGAAACAAATTGGTATTTGCTGCAAAGAATAATGCAAAACAAGCCATTTTAGAGCACCGTTTCCATGGTTTAAAAGTTTTTAGTAATTTCCAGCTGTTATCCTGAGGTTTCTTTTGAATTTTCTCTACCCATTTAGCATGTTCCGTATGTTTTGGAGAGCTACAAGCATGGCTGAGTTGGAACTTTTAAAGACGAAACCTGCAGAGAAACCATAATGGTGGCTGAAACTCCTGAGACTGCCATTGATGCTGCCATGTTATACGTTACATCAGACCTGGAAGGCATAACTTAATGAAAGGATGGAAGTTATTTGCTTTGAAGGCTTTTCTTGATGGAGATGATGTTTTGGCTCTCCTCACAAATTCAACAGTCTGAGCCTGATTTCCCATCTTATTCCATTAGACTGAATTTCACCCAGGGCTGTAGCTTGTCAAAAAATTGCAATAACACCCTTGTTGACCACACTGGACTTGCCAAAAGATGTTTAAAAGGTATTTTATTATCCCTTTATCTGGCAGACACCTTTCCTATTCTAACTGTCAGCATGGTCAAAATGCCAAAGCAACAAAAAAGTAAAGCAAACCTTATTTCAAACATTATTTCATGTTTTAATATGAAAAAGCTTCTTCCACCAAAAAAGAACTCAGCATAAAGTGATAAAGTGACTTTTTTTTTTTTTTTTTTACCTGTACTGATCGTCAAAACATTAAAACCACTGACAGGTGAAGTGAATAACACTGATGCAATGGCACCTGTCAAAGGGTGGGATACATAAGACCGCAACTAAAGAGTTAGTTCTTGAAGTTGATGTGTTGGAAAGAGAAAAAACTGGCAAGCGTGAAGATCTGAGGGATTTTAACCAGGGCTACACTGTGATGGCTATACAACTGGGTCTGAGCATCTCCAAAGTGGTTTGAGGGGTATTTCTGAAATGTACCGGTTAACAATCCACCAAATGTTGACCAACCAAGCCATCTTTATCCATTACTCCATGGTCCAGTTCTGACACTCATGTGTCCATTGTAGGCATTTTTGTCTGTGTCTGTGCAGCCCGATTCAAGCTGTGACACCTATCATAGCCAAGAGTTACTTTTTTCAGCAATTTGTGCTACAGTAGCTCTTCTGTCACTCCTCACACGCATCAGTGAGCCTTAGGTGACCCTGTTGCTGGTTCACCAATTGGAGCACTTTTGGTAGGTACTAACCACTGCATACTGGGACCGCCTCACAAGACCTGCTGTTTTGGAGATGCTCTGACCCAGACTTCTATCCATCACAATGTAGCTCTTGTCAAAGTTGCCCAGATACTCATGCTTTCCCATTTTTCCTCTTCAAGAACTGATTGTTCACAACACTGATGATAAGATTAGCATTGGTATTATATCTTATTATTATGTGCAATAGTCTTAGCATGTAAATATCATTATTCATGTCAATCTTACTTACATAGATTACTTATATAGATCTCTACTATGTGCAATAACACACTCCTAACATTTGTGTTATTAGTAATTCACTTAACTGTAAGTTACTTATCTATAGTATTTATACCCAACATTAGTGTATATAGCGTAGTGTATTTCATATTGAGTTTTTTCTGTGGATTTTTATTGGATTTATTTAGACTTTATATTTTATATCGTTCTTGTCTCTGTGTCTCTGTGTGTCGGTGCAGTCATAACATAAGCAGTTTCCTCCAGGATCAATAAAGTTTTCTGAATCTGATTCCGATATACTGGACCCATGCATGCATTTCATGGCAAATATCACCAACTCAAAATCACAACAATATCCAGTTATGATTTGGTCATAGAAAATATTTATGAATTTCACTTTTCTAGTATGGTGACTTGGTAAAACTATATTTGAAGGAACCTTTTTAATCAGCAATTTGTATAAGAATTGATGTAAGAATAGATAATTCATCTTTTTTGCTCTGACATGCATGCCGTATGGTTACTATGTCAGCATGAATGTGAAATGTGTGGTAAAATCATTCTTGAAAGGATATGTTATAAACACCATCCAAGGAAGATGCCTCTAAGGAATAGTTCCTGAGAGGTGTGAAGTGGTACAACATCCCACCGCTGAACTAACCAATTAGCAGTTCAAGAAGAAGTGGGAAAATGGACACTCCCCATTCTACAGTACACACTCTTCACCACACTGTAAATACGAAAGGTTCCTCAGACTGCCTCACTATCAGAACCCTTAAAAGTGCTTCAGAAAGATTCTTTGCATGGAAATTCTATGGCAGAGACAACATGATTATGATTATTAAAGTTTCTTAGACATATCTTTATCCATCTTTAAATGTTTCTTGACATTTAGGGTTCCTTGTGGAAGGTTCTCTTTTTGTTGTTTTTAAAGTGAATCTATGGGACAGCTGGTGGCTTGGTGGTTAGGGAGTTGCCCCTGTGTTTGGAAGTTTGTGGGTTCGAATCCCAGGACTGTCAGTGGCACCACTGAGGTACCCTTGAGCAAGGTACCGTCCCTACACACTGCTCCCCAGGCGCTGTGTTCCTGGCTGCTTCACTTGGTGAATGGGTTAAATGCAGAGAAAGAATTTCACATTGTTCACACTGTTTGCTGTGGTGTGGTGTGGCACTTTACTTTATAGGATCAGATTTCTTAGGCTCGTGTATCCACCAGTGACTGTCTGCTCTGTGTTTGTTTCCATCTGTCTCAGCAGGCGTGAGGTGTGCAGCCGTCCCACTAACGCGGAAAATAGTGGAACTACTCGACTGGCCTAGAAGGCCACTAAACAAGTAACTTGGTAAAGAGACAGAGTCTTCTCTCCCTCGGGCTTGGGTTCCTCTTTGGAGTGAAGGTCCTCCTGGAACCACCTTGTACTAGCATTGACTCAAGTCTTCTTTTTTGGAGCTCAGCGAGCTCACCCTTCGTGTTGTGTTCATTAAAACCTTCTTGAGAAACTAAAGCTGATTCCTGCAGTTGTGTCCTTCCAGTGTACCCGACATGACAGTCACTGGTCAATATTTGATTGGCACCACTGCATCACTGCTCAATGGTCAGTTATGTTTGGTGACCAAAAATACCACAATAGATGCAGATTTGGGATGATTTCAAAATCTTCACCCAACTGACTATGTAACTGCTGTTAAACAGTTTAATAACTTAATTACTGTATGCATTTTATGCAATTTAATAAGACAGACAAACAGTAGATTCTAGTTTAAGTGACCAGCTCCCAGGTGGGATCCAGCATGTATTTTAGTGGATCCAAACACCTCATTAACCTTGTAAACCCCCCATGCATACCCCGTCTCTTTCGATTCTTTTTTTGAGGGGAGGGACGCAATGGCAGAAATGGAAAAAAAGAACACTGTCACTGTTGATCACTTTCAAATGTGTCACTACTGATTATCCCTCAACAGAGCTGAGATAAACCACTGGCTTGTGACACCACTTACTGACTAACTTACATCTAAGAAACTATTGGTTTGGATTTGGGGAGAGAATATTTTAGAACCCCATCAACACACTTTTCAATTATGAAATCCTGCCCCATTGACCTGCCAGATCCATCACTACTCCGCGTTCTGGGACCTCATCATTTGCAAATGAAGCCCAGACGAAAGGGATAAGTAGCCTAAAATGTTCCTACTTGTGACACATTACTACTTTAAGACCGAGCGTCTATTTATAGATTTCACACACATTGCATGGAATGAATTCAAGAAAAAGAACTGGGAGGTCTGTTTTCTGCTTCTCCCAAAGACATCTGCTTTGTTGGCTCTCGTGGGGTGTGTCCTCTGAAGCACTGACTGTCTGCGCAGAAGGAAGATGAAGCATGTAGAACAATCTCTTGCAGTGATGTTACAGTGAATCTCAACTAAATCTCCTGGGATCAAAAGAAAATATACTCTCTCTCTCTCTCTCTTTCTCACTCACTCTGTGTGAAACTTGGATTTTTTTAAGTCTCCTTTTGTAAATACAGAAAACTAAACCAAAGTACATAGTTACGCAGTCTCAAAGAGACTCCAGAAATGCAAAGCAGTAAAAATGTTTTCATCTTTTTAATAAGACCATTACATCCTTAATCAGTGATGGAGCTGTTCTTATGTTAATTACTGATAGCTCCCAGTCTCTCTCCAATAAAAGCTCAGTCAAACACAAAGGTGTTTACACTGAGAAGCAAACCGCACACTAAACGCATTAGGAAGGAGTCCATTGTTAAATCTCTGTTTTTGGAGCTCAACTTGTACTTCTTTTTAGAGCTTTGGCCTCATATTCCAGACCGGTCAGCATAGTCCGGGTGCCTCGCGAAGCCATCAGCGAAAACCACAGGCTGCTCTGTTGACATGAGGGTTTCAAGCGGTTGTCTCGCTTACAAAAACATGCTTTGAGTCATCTGGATCCTATTAGCTTTAGGGGAAATACTGTCCAACAGGGGGCAGCACCACTAGAGAGGCACAATTTAAGCTTTCCATTGGAGGCAGAGTGTGGTCTCAAGGTAATAAACACCCACCCCCTCACCCCCCGCCCCCCCAACCCACTTTAACTGGCTTTAATTGAGTGGATTCTCCCACAGGAGGTCTTCTTTGTCTGTACCATGTGGACAAAGAAAAACAAACAACTAATAGGTCTAACTTTTAGTAATTTAGGTAAAGTTTAAGAGTGAACATCTGATCAACCTCAAAACAATTCAACAACAAAGTCAAGCTTGCAACATGAGGCCTGGTAAAGGTGGAGCAACCAAGTCGTTCATTTCAACAAAACCATAATTGACACTTCCCAGCAGCAACTGGTTAAGTCTTTCCCCCAACAAGCAGAATTTGATTTTCCCTTACAAACTTCTACACAGGACCTCGGACTTCAGATATCTGTAAAGATTTCTGTCACATGAGGTTGAGCTCTTTACACCTCTTATTGTTAGAAAATAACAGATGTAAAAACCTAAAAAAAACCACAGCATTACCTTTCTTTATAAAGCCAAAGCACACCATTAGCTTTACTAAAAGGCCAAATTCGTTCACTTTTAAACTTTGCCACTTTCTTTTGTTCTAGCAAAGACCAAAAAACTGTCAGCTGGTCTTATTATACAGCTCAGTTCATTCGCCCACCACCGTGATTGCCATGTTGGAAACTGGCACCATTTTGCCTTTGTCTTTAGCCAGAGAACAAATGAGCACATTCCTCACATTGTTCTCTCTCTTATGTAATCAGCTTCACAAAACACCTGTGAGCACTATGTTTACCATTAAATACCATCCATTTTCTTTGTCTCTCACTGCGCACGCACATGCTCACACATTTATTTGCTAAATTATCTTACATACATTGTAATATACTAATGCTTGCTGATCGTTTCATTCATGTCTTAGAATACACTGTGTTAATAAATGTTTCATTTACTTTTACCAAGATTGGGCCTGAAACTGGGTTGCTGCCAGTATCCATATAAAAGATTTCAAATTTACTCCATAACCTTTAGAATGCAAATCATTAATATTACTTATTAAATTAGAGATTTTATATTTGTGCATTATATCTGAGATTGATTAATCAATTTGACTGTTTTATCTAATAACTAATGACGCCTGGAACCTATACAATTTGGCAAAGCACCTATATATCTCATTTCGATATATTCAAAGTATATTCAAGCTGCTTGCCAATAAATATTTTGTTCTTTAGAAAAAAAAAGAGCATTCAAAGTCCTTCCATCCTTCCAGGAAAGCAGAACGTTCTCAGAAATGTATAATGTGAGAACCTGAGGTGGTGCAAGGTCCAGACTGAAAAGCTATAAATCACACATTAAGTGATTCTTTGAGTTCACCTAAGTATACGGAAGCCGGGCATCTTTTTTTATTTATTTCAATGCCCCTGCCAAGCTTCAGACACATCATTTGATGGATGCATGGCTGTCGGCACCTTCTGCTCGCAATCAATATGTTTTCTACATCTGCTTCCGGGTCCTCTGCCAAAAACCTATTGAGTGACCATAGGAAGGTGCTCAATAGGACTGTTCGTCAGTACACAGTTAGAGGGAAACAACACCATCTTAGCAGGCAGAAAGCTATCAGTCGAGTTTAGGGATGCTAAAACAGCATGATTCTTGTTTTGGCTATCTTTGAATCAATGTGTCCTAAAGGTAACTCTATAACTCAGCTAATGCTTCTATGTGCGGAACGAATGTATAAGCCTTTTAAATGCAGGTTGGGCATAATAACTGGAAATGGCATCGATTAAGACTAATAATTGGAGCCACTGGCCCATAACTACCAGCCGTCTCCAAGCATAAAGGTCATTGAATGAAGTGTCTCCATTGGGAGCCACACATTCACACTTTCTATTATGTTGTAAACTCAGAATGCAATACAATGTTGTGATTTCAGTCTTGTAGTTAGGTAGTGGTAAATAGTAGGAATGCAACTATTGAATTAAAGGGTATTTGTGTAAAGTGACCATTTGTCATACATGAACACAGCACAGCACACAGTGTGAACACTGTGAAATTCTTTCTCTGTATTTAATCCATTCACCAAGTGAAGCAGTGCGCAGCCAGGAACACAGCGCCCGGGGAGCAGTGTGTGGGGAGGGTGCCTTGCTCAAGGGTACCTCAGTGATGACACTAGCAGTCTTGGGATTCGAACCCATGACCTTCTGATGACAGGGGCAACTCCCTAACCACCAGGCCACCAGCTGGCCCATATATTTAAGTATTAAAGGAGAATTCCAATAATTTTGTTGAAAATCAATCAATGAGATGATGAAAATCAATCGTTGAGATGCCATTCAAAGAGATTTGATGTGAAATCGTGCACCATAGAGAAACTTAAAGTATGGTTTTTATTACAGTGGTGGTGACAGAAGTCAGGGGTTGCTATCATCAGCCACTTAACTATAATCAAACAGTGTCACAGGCATCATGCAATGTTATCATTTCATGTAGTACTTTTACACTCACATTAACCACTTCATGCATTCCTGTCATCACCTCTGTGAACTGTGCTGACTCAGCATGTTTCTCTAGAATCCCACACTTCACAACGGTCTACTCTGAATGACGTTGTTTACATCTTAATAATTGAATGATGTGGCAATTTTGAAAATATCCCTTAAAAATCCTACTGTTATGTCTTATACCTGAATCAGAATCAGAAAACGTCTAAAGTAAAAAACTTGTGATTATGACTTTGTGTTTTAAACTTGCTGTAAAACTGTTCGGTTATAAAAGAAAAGAAGTAAAAAAAAACCCCTTTCTTTCAGGGTTGGAAGTGAAGCGGACCGGTTCAATGATCACTGACGTGTTATGTCTGGTATGAATTCAGTTAGATCAATAAGCACAACCTCCTGAATCCAGCATGACATCCCAAATCACCCCGAAGCTAATGATAAGCCCCTACCACCACATGTGTATAAATCTACATAATTTCCGTACCAAAGGATATGCAGACTAAGGTGACACATTTCCCTAGTTCCAATTACTGCAAGCTGTGACATTTAGCAGCCTCCCAAAACCCAATATGTTGATGTTCTATGGCCAGTCTCATTATTGGAGAGGGATCAACCTGCTGCTTTGATTAATTAATGCTTCCCATCCAAGTCCAGGATAGAGGACGTGGGCTACAGCTGTCCATGAGTGGAGTCTTTAAAGGAGCAAAAGCCCTATTAATGAGGATGAGGTGCACAAATACGCCTGCTGAGAATGGCTTTATTAAGAGCAAAGTGAAAGGCTGAGTCAAATCAGGTAATACATGATTTAGGCTTCAGACTGCTTGCCTTTGACTATGGCTTGCTTATGGACATTTTATTAGGGCCGCAGGTGCAACAACAGTGAGGTACGAGTGCTAATAGGGACTTGCTAATGAGCTCCATTAAAGTGTGTCCTGAAAACACAGGCCAAAGGAAACATTGCAATATAAGAAAAATGCCTTATATTGCATGTTTACACCAACACTATAAACGCTGGCTTACAAACACCTGAAATAAATCCTGCAGGCCTGTAGAAACATTTTGCTGTTTTAAATGACGAATGCAGCTGTGAACGCCAGCTGTCTCTACAAAATGCTCATTATCTTTGGTTTTTCTAAAGATTCAAAAGTCTGCAGGAACCAGTGATATCCATTAAAGAGAAACCACAGGTTAGAAGTAAACGAACTAATAAGAAGATGCTTAGTCTTTGATCCACCATACGAAGTTGGAGAGGCCGCTCCAAACAGGCATTTTAGGATGGCAACCGAAGCACACTCCAGGGGAGCAGCCGATAACTGGCATCACAAAACCAGTGAATTCAATAATAGGTGTTTCTGCATATTCATATTAGGTTACATAAATGGACTGGGGAGTGAACAGTATATTTTGTAACTTTAGAAAGTTACATATACAGTGGTACCCCGCTTAATGAACGCCCTACAGAACAAACGTTCCGCATAACGAACGCCGCCGCGACCACGTGCATGACTCGCAGAACGAACGCGTTTTGCACAACGAACCGCACGTCGCACGTGAAAAATCGAGTTTTACGTTAAAAAAAATGGCTGAATCCGGCCAGATGTGTCTCAGATGAAGACAAAG
>JBBPCZ010107154.1:0-10784 GCA_037974445.1 Brycinus macrolepidotus
ATTTTTGGTTGATATTTTGTCTCTCTCCATAAAAATGAAACTACCTCATAAATTAGAGACTGTTCATTTTTTTGTAAATGAGCAAACTTACAAATTCAGCAGGGGATCAAATAATTATTTCCCCCACTGTACTTGGAGAGTGCTGACTGTTAATTCCCATTGTGTCAGCTCACCCACCCGGAGAGATTTTTGTGTTTATAGTGTTAATAAAAAAATATATTGCATAGATTATATTTGAATATGTATAAGATTATGGTAAATGTAGGTGGAGAAAGTAATGTCACGTTTCAGCAGTGTTCACCCTATATACATATGATATATATACCTGTATATACAGCTGTAACAAATGTGATGATTAAAATATCTGAAAAAATAAAAGTCATTCAAATAAAAAACACATTTACCACTTATGATCCCACGCACTTCTGTGAGAAATGTTTGATGAATTTATATGCTACCCTATCAGGAGTCTAGTGTTCTGCACCCTAGCATGGTGTGAGAAACCAACATTGGCACAAACTGCTTTGGGTCTTCAAGGAAAAAAAATCACACAATGAGGATTATAAATGCACTTATAATGTGTAATAAAGTAAACACAATGGTTTGTTGAGAAGAGAGATTGGGTGAGAAGAGTGATGTTAATTGTGATAACTTTACCCACAAAAATATTATTTTTTATTATTATTTTACAGTTAGCATGATAAGCACAAGCTGCTAAGTAAAGACTTGCTTTATACTGTAGCTAATCATTCTTCATTAACTAGTACAAAAGAGAAAAAGAACACCTAAGATCACTGTTTTGAAGATTTCACATTGCAGAACTTTAGTTCAGGTCCTAAAGAAGAGTGTGACAACAAGTCTGGATCAGCTTCTGATTCTGTTATTGTCCCTAAGTAAACTTTTTAGCCATGGAAATGGTGTGGTAAAAACTGATAATTCTGAATTTGATATTGCGACAGCTTTAGGGCTCTATCTGAAATGTAAATTGCTGTACTATCTTTATGAAAGGAAAAGCCAGTATTAAAGTAAGCCTACATTTGCTACAAAATTAAGGCCTCCTTTCCTTTACTTTTATTTTAGAACTGTTGAAAGCTATAGAACACTTGAGGTTGTGCGTTAATATGAGTAACATCACATCCATGATGATAATGCACTCCCTCTCGTGTTCTATTGCTAAAATAATATCTGTTCAAAAGACCATTTTAAACACAGGGGTATAGTGTATTTTCTGTATCACTACACAGAGGGTGAGTCAACAAGTAGTATGACACTGAAAGCATTTGTCATGACTCAGGTATACTATGCAAAGAAACAATTGCTAGGTGTTCTGTGGATTCATTGAGAGACATAGGGACATGTATTTAAGGAACTCCACTTCACTTAAGGCCCGTAATGACCTGCAATAATTCTCTATAAAGTGTCATGTGCAGTAACAGTGCATTACAACAACTGCCTACAATGTACTTATGAACAGATGCATTAAGGAATCAGCCTTTCTTACTTTAAAAAGTGTTTTGCTAGTGATTATTACTGCTGTAATTATACAAGCTTGTGACAATTATTGTTAGGTATTATGTATATAATAACCTTACAACTCTATATAACACCTCATGAATTCATGTATAATGCATTATGAATACGAAGTCCAACCAACAGGACCATACAATTGGACATTTATTCAAACAGACACAGATATCACTGCCTTAGGTTAACCGTTTCTCACAAAACCATTTCACCCAGAACAATATTTGTTTTTCTGATGTCTGAAACCTGATGCTATGGTCTGAAGATGTCTTAAAATGTACACAAGACTCTTTGGATATTGCAGTTTAGTACAGCTTTTGAAACTCCCACTGTTTGCGGTGACAGTGGGTTCTAATTGAATATTTTAACTCCAGATGGCTCTGGATTGCTAGTTAGCTTGCACAATAATTGGTGGGAAGAAATGGACTGACTAGCTCTACAGAAAAATTATTCAGACAGTATTAAGGAAGTAAGGCTGAGCTTTGTGTGTTCTCTATTATAAAATGACTTTGAGTGGCTTTAAAATTTCAATCACCCTTTCCCAAAAAGTTTACATTTTAAGATTGTCATGGTCGGGGTGTACCCATCCATGAATAAGGCGCAGGCGCAGAGTTCCATACTTCTTTTTTGGTCTTTATTTCTACCAAAATACAAAACAAAACAGGCTCGATGGCCAATACTGTTTCTATACGCTAACATAAAAGACAGGTACACCTCTGGGGTAGTGTGAGGGAGAACTGACAAACACATAGTGCTCAGGGGTAACTTAAATACACGACACGATACAGAACTGAACCAATAAGAACCTCTCATCACTAAACCAATAAAGACCAACAGGTGAAAACAAAAACAAGACCCTGTACACAATAAACCCTGATTTAAACTTCCAAAATAAAAGTCCAACATATACTAAACAGAGGCGGCCTCTAGCTGCCGCTGACCCGAGACGTCACAAAGATGATGGTTAAAAGACATTATTTCTGCTGCTGTCTTGTACCACTCACCATTGCTGAAACAAAGACATCAGAGCTGTTCAGGATTACACTGGGCAGAATCCCTGCAAAACTTGCTATGAAAGTCTTTTTTTCTTTACCTGATATTAGGCTTTATGAAAAAAGTAATATATTAAACACATTTATGCATAATATATTGCAATATAATAATGGTAGTAAAAATAATAAGGCATTATTATTTATGTTATAATAGAAATTAAGAACAAAAATAAATACAACATTTTTCCATTTGTTTATTTAAATCAGTCTCCTGAGCTGTTCTATGTTTTAGGTATTAACATGGCAAAAACATAGTCACAGCCCTAATACATACAAACTAATAAAGCTAGAGATCAAATGCAAAATGATTTCCAGCCATTTCTTTGTCTTTGCATTAGTTATGCTCTTACATAAATATTAGCTACCTTTGTGTTCATTGTTTTCACTAATTATAATAGAAAGCAACAGAGCCACATCATCATCATCAATAGTAAAGAATGCAAGTCATAACAGTCTTAGGCCTGTGTGTTTCCTCCCCTCCAGTTTGCTCTCACTTGTCCTGCCCTTCCTCTGAGGTCCTGTTAGATCGTTTTGATGGCTGGTTCAGTGAAATGACCCAAATTAGGTGACAAGATGAATGTGTTATCCTTGCCAAAGTGTCTCCAGTGGGGATGAATTGACGAAAACTAAGCGCAGATTTGAAGTGGAGGCCTCACAAACACTCCAGCATTTCAGGTGGCCTCTCTCTCTTGTGCCAGCAGCTCAGGGGACTGCATGAGGCATATGAAGACATGGGCTACACTAACACAACATAAAACCATAAACTAATACGCCAAGATTCAACCCAACTATTTATTCACAGACATTGCGTAGCAGGATTAGTGGATTATTCTCAGCAGTGTGGTTGTGCTGACTGTATGCAAGTTGTGTTTTTTCCTTTAAAAAATTATATACATAGTGAGCTTGCCCAAGGGAATGACCAACACCCACAGGCTGGGATGCCTAAACCCGCCCTCAGGAATGCACACTGACATCAGTGCGGGTGCACAACAGAGATTTAATTCCAAATAAACGTAACAGTTCCGAAAAAAACACAAACAAAACCACCACCACTTCAGGCTGAATAAAACACTCTCCGTTCTCTCTCCCTCCTTTGTTCCCCCTCCTCTACTGGATAGGCCATGTTTTAAAGAGTCTGATACCGTTCAACTGGCTCTCATCAGGGTTTGGGCTAGGCCCCTTACTTCCAGTAGCAGGCAGCTGGGCGGAGCTCTCCGGGGTGTTGAGCGCCTCCGTCATACCTGCTGTGGCCACAGGTGGCACCCTGGCATCCTACGGGAGTAGCCACTTAGCCCACGGAAAGTCAACATCCTCCATTTTGGCCACAAGCTCTCTAATCCAGCCTCCTCCCCTGTGCAAATCTGGCCCCTGGCCTACAGACAAGTAAGGGGGGTTGGGGACAGGTGTGGGTTCAGGACGAGGCAGGAAAGGGCAGGACTCTGGCCAACCAGGCTCGTCCTGTTTAGCCCTGTGGGCAGGGAGAGATGGTGGAGAGGGTGGAGTGATAGTGGTGGGGCTGTGCAGAGTGGAAGCTGAGGGCATGGACGGATCCAGCGATGGGGACCACTTCTTCCACAGGAGCTCCTCCAGCTCGACACAGCAACAGCAGAAACCTGGTCCCTGGTAGGTGCAGCCCTCGAGGAAGCATTGGGGCACCAAATGCACCATGCCAGCTCTGAGGCAGGTCTACTCTGCTTTCACTGCCTCACCGGAGCAGGGGATGGGGGAAGTATAGCATGTCCCCCGAGGCTGCACCTTCCACGATGAACGCCCAATGTAAAAGGTCCAGTGGGTCCATCAATGGCAGTCTGCTGCTGGCCTGTTCCACTGCCTTGGGATTTTTCTTCAGCATTTTTACTTTTTTCTCTAATCTAAAGAAAGAAATAAACTAAACCCAAAAAATTAAGCAGCGTTGTACGCCCACACCATTGTTGCCACCTGCCTCTGCA
This sequence comes from Brycinus macrolepidotus, assembly GCA_037974445.1. Taxonomy (NCBI): domain Eukaryota; kingdom Metazoa; phylum Chordata; class Actinopteri; order Characiformes; family Alestidae; genus Brycinus; species Brycinus macrolepidotus. The sequence continues at coordinate 4,526 of JBBPCZ010107154.1, forward strand.
TGTGATTAGCCCCCCCCCACCAATTCTAAGCTCGGAACAGGGAACAGCCGACACACACAGGCTGGAAAGCCTAAACCCGCACCCAGGAACGCACACAGACGCCAGCACGGGTGCACAATGGAACTTTCATTCCAAATAAATGCCAAAACAGTTCAGAAAAAGCAGAAACAAAACCACCACCTCTTCAGGCTGAATAAAACACAGTCTCACTCTCTCTCCGCTCTCCGTTCTCTCTCCCTCCTTTGTTCCCCCTCCTCTTCTGGAGAGCCTGCATTTTAAAGAGTCTCGGAAACCACTGTAATAAACCTCAGTGCCACATGATACACACTATCTAACATACGAAGACAATGAGCAGATGCGTTCATATACAGTCGACCCCTGAAATTTGTGATGTGGTCAAAAAATGCCTATAAATGCCTATTTTCATAGTCTAAACCCTAAATATGCCCCCAAACATGCTCCCAAAACACTTTAATTTCATTTTAAACTCAGCTTAATACATTACCCTTAAAAAGAAAAAACTGAAAAGATAAACCCTTACACGTACTGTACAGTGTACACTGAACTGCTGTCTTCCGCAGTGCTAGAATGTAAAATACCGATGTTACCCCTATATAGGCAGCTGGTGGCCTAGTGGTTAGAGCGTTTGCCCTGCGATCAGGAAGTCGTGGGCTCAATTCCCAAGACTGCTAAGCACCTCTGAGGTACCCTTGAGCAAGGTACCGTCCCCACACACTGCTCCCTGGGCGCTGTGTTCCTGGCTGCCAGCTGCTTCACTTGGTGAATGGGTTAAATGCAGAGGAAGAATTTCATGCTGTTCACACTGTGTGCTGTGGTGTGTGAACAGCAGAATGGTCACTTTCCCTATATACTGTACTTATTTCATGCAAGCGCGTTTTCTTTGGTATGCGCTGTCCTTTTCACAACTTTAATGAATGCTGGACTGCATCTGCCAGAGATGCATCACAGGGCAGCAGCCAATATACGGTTGCTTTGTGTAAAAAAATTTATACAGTTGTATTTTATATGGAAATTTAGCTGAATTTATGTTAATATGTTACAAAATTAGTAAATTATATTTTTCTTAATAATTTAGAAAAATTATATATTGTCAAGAAAAAAGCAAAAAAAAAAAATGTGGTTTCCGCGAACAATTATTAGTTAGGTTCTAAGAAAAAATCCGAGAATGACTGAGGCCGCGAACTCTGAACTGTCGACTGTGTAGTACAGGGGTGTCCAAACGTCTTGCAAAGACAGCCAAATTTGATAAAGTGAAGATGCCTGAGGGCCAATAGTTTCTTCTGACATTTTTTTAACCACAAAAGTTACATGAAAATACACACTGTTATAAAACAATTTTCATTGTCACAATTATGTCACAATGATCCCAGAAACTTTACTCCATGGTAGTTTCACATCATCAACAGCTTCACAAACAGAAACGAATAAATCTGTTCCTCTGGTTTGCCCTTTAAGGCTTTTGAGGTCAAGCAGCTCCTCTGCCACGTTCATGTTGTCGTCAACTCCTCTTAAAAAAATCAGTAGTTATGCAGTGTCAGATGCATTGGTGCTTTCATCGCAGGCTAATGAAAAAATAATCCACTCCCCTGTCCCCCAGTTGTCTCTGAATATCTGACAATATGTCCTCAACTCTCCGTGCCACAGTGTTGCATGCCAGGCAAACATTCATAAATTCTTGCTTCTTCTCGGGGCTAAATGTTCGCCACCATTTTCATGACACAGTCTTTGATAAACGTACCTTCAGTAAACATGGCCACTTCGTAGCTGGCTTTGGTGATATTTTCCTTTGACTCACAGACCGCGTGAAGAATCGCTGTTGCGATGCCAGAGCAGCCTGGAGTTGCTTCACTTTTTCAGGACGGTCATTCCCTGTTAGCTTGTCGTATGTCACTAACACCGCCCTGGACACCCTCTCTGGTGCCTCTTTTTTCACTAAGTTGGACCTACAGAGTGCTTATAATTTGGTTCGGATTAGGGAGGGCGATGAGTGGAAGACAGTTTTCATAACCCTGACCGGCCATTACGAAACCCTGGTGATGCCCTTCGGCTTATTCAATAGTCCCACTGTATTCCAGCAATTCATCAATGATGTGCTGCAGGACATGCTGGGCCGTTGGGCTTATGCCTACCTCGATGATATCCTCATCTACTCCAGGACCTCGGAAGAACATGTGCAACATGTGAGAGTGGTTCTTCAGAGGTTGCTGGCCCCCCAACTGTACAGTAAGTTGGAAAAATGTACTTTCCACCAGCGCTCCACCACATTCCTGGGGTTTGTGATAAGTCCTAAGGGTGTGGCCATGGATCCCCAGAAGCTGGATGCTGTGTGTAATTGGCCCCTACCCAAGATACTTAAGCAGCTCTAGTGCTTTCTGGGGTTTGCGAATTTCTACCGGTGCTTCATCCGGAGCTTCAGCTCAGTTGCAGCGCCCCTTACCACTCTCACTAGACCCACCCGGACACCCTTCAGCCTTACTTCAGAAGCCATTAAAGCATTCCATCAATTGTGCCTACACCTCAGCTTCCATCCTTCTCCATCCAGACGCTAGTAAGCCTTTTGTTGTGGAGGTGGACGCCTCCAATGTGGGCGTAGGAGCTGTCCTCTCCCAGTGAGGTCCAGACCAGAAACTGCATCTCTGCAGTTTCTTCTCCAGAAATTTAACCCCACTCAGCAGCGATACGGTGTAGGGGGCCGCGAACTGTTGGCCATCAAGTGGGCTCTGGAAGAATGGCATCACTGGCTCCAGGGCGGCAGTGAGCCATTTACGGTCTGGACGGACCATCAAAACCTGCTTACTATTCAGCAGAAGAAACAGTTGAATCCTCGACAGGCGTGGTGGGCTCTCTTTTTTGAACAATTTCATTTCCATCTCTCTTACCGTCCAGGGTCAAAGAATACCAAAGCTGATGATCTGTCATGTCAACATGAAGCTGACGGCCCCCGGGACGGGTCCCGTGCCTGTCCTACCACCTCAGATCATCATTTCTCCGCTTCGATGGGAGCCGGAAGATCATGTCCGCCAGGCACATGCCTTGGAGCCTCCTCCAGCAGAGACCCCATCTGGATGCCTCTTTGTCTCCACCTCTCTTCGGCCAGATGTTCTTCACTGGGGCCACTACTCCACCTTTTCTGGTCACCCAGGTGCTCGTCGGACCCTTATTTTCATCCAGAGGGCATTTTGGTGGCCAGTCATGGCTGAAGATGTAAAGTACTTCGTCCAGGTATGCACGGTATGCGCCAGGGCCAAAAGATCCAATCAACCAGCTACAGGGGAACTGCAGCCTCTCCCAGTTCCTCGTCGTCCCTGGTCGCACATCACGATGGATTTCATCACCGGCCTGCCGGAGTCTGAAGGTAAAAACACCATTGTCACCATCGTGGAACGATTTTCCAAGGCTGTGCACCTGGTGGTGTTGCCCGGACTCCCCTCAGCCAAAACCACTGCAGAATTAATATTAGAGCACATGGTCTGTTTGCTTGGGTTCCAAAAGGACATCGTCTAAGACAGAGGGCCCCAGTTCACAGCAAGGTTCTGGAAGGCCTTCTGCCATCTGATCGACTCCTCCTGCAGCTTGTCTTCTGGTTACCATCCCCAGACTAATGGTCAGATGGAGCGGACTAACCAACAGCTGGAGCACTTCTTGAGATGCTTTGAGATGGCTGATCGTCAGCGCTCCTGGGCCCGCTACCTCATCTGGGCTGAACTATCTCACAACCTTCATGTCTCCTCCGCCACTGGGGCTCAGCCCGTTTGAGGTATGCTACGGTTTCCAACCTCCGATGTTTGAACATCAAGAGCCGGAGGTTGATGTACTGTCGGCCCAACAGCACCCCCCGGGATGGTTGTTCCATGTAGGTGACAGGGTTTGGCTCTCCACCAAGCATCTTCACCTTCACACGGAGTTCAAAAAACTCACAACTCGTTTTATTGGACCCTATGAAATAACCCACCGGATTAAGCCTGTCACCTTCTGGCTCCAGCTGCCTGATGCGCCCCGGATCTACTCCGTTTTTCACTCTTCACAGTTAAAACCAGTATTTTTCTCTCTGCTCAACCCCCAGGATCCTGCCCCCTGTCCCCCTCTGATAGTAAATGGTGGTCCTGTCTATACCGTCTGGCGCATCCTTGATTCGCGTCAGAGGGGTCTTGGCACCCAGTACCTTGTGGACTGGGAGGGCTATGGTCACAAGGAGCGGTCTTGGGTGCCGGTCGGTTTATTCTGAATCCATCTCTTATTCAGGACTAATGTCGTAGGGTATCCTCTGGTGACCGTTCTGGGGGGGGGTACTGTCACACACACGGGTCACGTGACGCGCAAGAGGACTCGGAAGTGATGCGCGTCACATAGTATAAAAGCCAAGGTCACGGAGGTAGCCTTCACTCAGTCACTGAGTCATCATCTGCCATCCTGCCAGTTTCATCTCTTCAGGACCGTGAGTACTCCGGTTATTTACCTATCCTGTGTGTGTATGGGAATGTGGATTCCGATGGGAATCTTTACTCTTGCTAGAGAGCATTCTCAAAGTGCGTGGGCTACCTGCTCTCTTGTGACACTCCACGATTGGGTTTATCCTCCACGCTACACTGGGCTAACGGTTGGCCATTATTCGTGACACAATAATGAACCAATAATTGGACCTTGTGGAACCCCCATATGAACTTGCAATAAATCAGAGGTAGAGCCATCTATCTGAGTTCTGGGTTCTATCTGTGAGATAATTTGCGAACCACCTAACAGCTTGTTTAGAAAATCCAATGTCTATAAGATGATCAATTAAAATCTGATGATCAGCAGTGTCAAAGGCTTTAGAAACACAACACTGCTTGTCATCAAGAGCTTTTGCTATGTCATTTATGACATTCAAGGCAGCAGTTGTAGTGCTATGATTTTTTTGGAATCCTGACTGATATGGTGAAAGAATAGAGTTGGTTTCTATATATTCTTTAACTTGTCAATTGACCAGAGATTCAAGCACTTTAGCTACAACAAAGAGTTTAGAGATAGGTCTATGATCATATAACATAGCTGGATCACCCCCTTTCGAAGGGGGATAACAAAGGCCGATTTCCAGTCCTTAGGAATTTCTTTTGATGATGGGCCTTCTCGTCCACCATTTGTGCCTGACCTCACAAATGCTCTAAAGAATGAATGGGCAAAAACTCCCACAGAAACACTCCAAAATCTTGTGGAAAACCTTCCAAGAAGAATGGAAGCTGTAATAGCTGCAAAGGGGGGACCAACTCCATATTAAGGTCTATGTATTTAAAGGCAATGTTATTTAAAGTTCCTGTTGGTGTAATGGTCAGGCATCCCAATACTTTTGTAAATATAGTGTATATTTCTAGTGTTACAGCAGAGCAATTCAATTCAAATGAAAGTTCCCCATAATCAGACTATATGGCCTTGGAGTGCAAGGCTTCATTGGTTCGAAAAAAGTAATTAAGTGCTGGGTTCAAGATAGCATGTCCAGTATGACTAATTGAACTTGCCCATTACACTCTCACTATCAAATTTCTCCTAATTTGTGAATTAACTCATAGTGTATGGTGGAACCTATGCGGATTACTCTCTAATAGAGCAATGTTTTTTAATCATCTAAGATAAATTCTGCTCTGTTGATTCTGATGCTCTAAATCCAAGTGAAACAAATTGATTCAACCAGTCGGTCTAAAACTCACTGAAACAAATTCATGAGCTTGACAGGTGAAACTGTTACACTAACAGTGCTGCATCAACCTTTTTCATCGCATTAGAAGTTTGACAGAATCTGCAAGAACTGTAAAATACATTTCAGCATTTTTAAAGAAAGACACTACAAGCAGAGGTGACGATTTTGTTACTACCAATTATGTTTTAGATTTTTGGATAAATTGCATCTATGGTATGTCTTCCCTAAACTGTAATACTTAAAAATATCAAAACTCAAAAGAAATATTAATTTCAATGTTATTTGCATGAGAATATTTAATAATGTGATGTGATGTCAATGATGTATGACACTACATGAACCCTGTATGTAAATCAAGTCCATTTCTTTTCACCTACTGTCACCATTCGCACATATTGCTACCTATTGGAGAGTCTGACAAATTACTACCTGAAGACACCCATCTACTTGCTGTCATGTCTGGTTTGCCTCGGTCACACCCCCTCCCGAACCTGTCGCCTGAGTTTTAACCACGTGCAGCCCTGGACACGCAGTGATGACATCATATGTTGTGGTGAGAGTGGCTAT
>JBBPCZ010107165.1:0-10783 GCA_037974445.1 Brycinus macrolepidotus
TGTGGCAGATATTGAAATTAATAATTAAAATAATCAATGAACAAAATTTATAAAGAATGTTAGTATTGTTCTTTGCTGTAATGAACAACTGTGTGTGATTGTGTGTGTGTGTGTGTGTGTGTGTGTGTTTGTGTTTTCTCAGTTTCTCCTTCCTTCCTAGTTTGTGTGTTTTATCTTGGTGAGGAGGTGTTGAGACGGGACGTTTTAGGTGATGATGTCAGAATTGCCTTTGATCCCCTCTCCCCTTCCCCTCCCTCTCTGAACGGCTGCACTTTCCCCCAGATACCCCTGCCCCGCCCCCCACAAACTACAGCTCTGACCGTAATCTGGCAATCTGCGCTCTGTTGCAATACTTGGAAAAGGGGGTGGTCCTCACCTGTAGTGGGCGGGGTTTACGCCAAGCGTTTCTGTATGGGACGAGTGTTCTGGAGGGGGTCACAGAGAGCAGGGCTCCACAAACTGGAGAGAACCCCAGAGCCCGCCATGATCTTCAGCAAAGAACTCTTCAAACAGGGTACACACACACACACACACACACACACACCTTTGCGCACAGACACACATCAGGGGCCATGGGCCATCATGATCTTTAGCAAAGAACTTTTCAAACAGGGTATTCTCTCACACACATACATACAGCTGAATGTACTTTTCTTTTCTGTTGATATAGCATGTGAATTATAAAAGGCATACTGTACATGTTCCACCTTTTTAACATTAGCTATCATCATAAATTATTTGCTAATGTATCTGTTCATGTCTTAAGAAATGACATATAGGATTGGTAAAGTGTCCTTATTGTAAAGTGTGAAAAATCTTTTTTCGGACTTCAGAGTTGGAGCTTTTCCGTGCTGGAGGTGATCCACCGCAGAGTGAGATTACACTGTGTTTCGGAGAGGAACTTTCTGATGAAGATGACCTGGCTGAAAAATACATTGTCATTAAGGTAAAGAGCACACAAGGCTTGTAATGGATGACCACTGTGTATCTTGGTAAAACATCAAGAAAATATTCAAAACAGCTTCCTATGGCCTAATGAGAACTACACTGAAATGGAGCCTCAGTGAGAATAACACTAAATTTGGACTGGGCCTAAAGATTTGGACGTATGGTTGTAAATTAAATTCTAAACAAATGTGGTAAATGGATAAAACCTCAGATATTTTTTTTCTCTTTTTAACATATTTTGAAAACACCAGTTGACCTTTATATTGTGTGACCATTGGGCCGCTAGAAATGCTCCAAAATTACTTGTAAAAATATTTTTACATTATTTTAAATTACAAAACATGCATGTACCATCTTAAAGATGCAAAGTTTTGTTCTGACAGCAACAGTGTGTATCTGCAAGTGTGGATGAGTGCAGCTATCTGTAACCTTTACGGAACAGATCACCACTCAGAATAAAAGAAGGAACCCAAGGGCAGGGTTTAAAATGAGTCGGGACCTGCCCACAGGTGCCACTGATTATATTAATTACAAGGGGGAGGAGCCCTCCTCCCCCTCCTGCCTGCCGAGTGAAGGCAATGGGCCTAGATCTCCATCTAGTAGTCGGCACAGGGATAGTGGCCAGCCTAGCTCCATAGTACACGGTGAAGTGAAACAACGTTCCTCCAGGACCGTAGTGCAACATAAGAAAAAAAACAAGAAACACTACTAGACTACATAAGTGCAGACATGTTGGAACAACAATGGTGGGTTGACTCTAAGGAGACGTTTCCTCACATCAGCCATAGTCAGTCAGAGCACCTGGTCATTGGGGGGCAGGGTGGTCTTCCTTGGTGCCATGTAATTTTGTGCTTCAACCCATGAGAAGTCGTCATTCGGTGCCAGGTAGGACCAAAGCCACGATGGTATTGGCAGAGGGTGGAGCAGCCCTGCTGGTTTTGTTCTGGGGTTCTTGCTGCTTGCACATACCCATCAGGCAGCTATAAATGCCGGACATCTTTGTCCATGCCAGGCCACCAGTACCGCCTCCGGATTTTGGGTTGGAGGAGGCTCCCACTGCCAGGAAAAGGGAATCTGGCTTGGTGTTTTTGTGCCAGCCCAATATGACAGAACAAAATTGAACTGGGGCAGCTCCAGGCAGGACCCTTACACGTTATTAGAAACACTGCTGCCTGGTTTCCTATATATTTGTCTGAACGCATTAATTTTAGAGATAGTTCCCATTCTAAACTACTGCTTTCAAAATGATTTACACTAACATTTTGATTATACACATTCATATCTCTCTATCTCTTTGTTCTCTTTCTCTCTTTTTTTAGATTTCTCTTCCTTGGGCTACTAAAATGATCCAGGAAGCACAGGCCTTCCGGAATTCCCTGAGCATCCTCCAGAACTTGGCTCAGCAAAACCCTTCCGGAGAAGTCACACTCAACCTTGTGTCAGTACCAGAGTGACCAGTGAATTTGTGATAGTCTCAAAGTTACAAATAGTCTTTATTTATGTTCCGTCACTGTTGATGTGTCTAAAAAATCTGTTGAGTATGCACTACAGTAGCAATTCAGTCTTATTAATCTGAATCAAGAGTTCAGTCGAATCCAGTGTAACGGTATATCTAGCACACCTACATTAGACACTTTATTTATATTTTTTCAGTTAACACACAGTGTTGCATGTAATGATAATGTCAAAACACTAGTAAATAACATCCAGTGGCTCTTAATTTTTGAATGAATAAGAATTGAATAACATTTAAAAAATTGTGCTTATGTCAGCTTGGTTGACCATTCGTTACAGCTGTCACTCTTTGTGTTTAAAACCACACATCATAGAGTATGTCTAAGTAGTTCACCACTAGTAGTGCATTCAGTAGGGGTGGGAATCGAAACCCGGTTCCGATTTAGAACCGGTTCTAATTTTGCGAAGCACCGGAATTGTTTACCTCTGACGTTATCGGTTCCTCTGACGACTCTTTCGGACTTTTTCCTGCGTCGCGCGCGATTACGGCACACTCTGCGACTCGAATGATCATGGAGCAGAGAAAGCAGTCCAAGGCATGGTTGCATTTTACCAAAAAAAAAAAAAAAGACAGTTGCGTTCTTTGTAACCAGTGTATTGCCGTTTTAACTTGCAAGGGTGGTAGCACATGGATTAAAGTTTTCCGTCGCTATGAAGGATTTCCATCAACTGAGTGCAATAAAGGTTAATAATGAGATTGATGCAGATCCGAAGCAAAAAAATGGGAAGGTGGGAGGGGGGATAAACAAGCTTCGGCAGACAAAGTTCTGGAAAGGCTGTCTTTTTCTTTGGTTTAATTACGATTTAATTATTCCTAAAAATAAACATTATGGTTTCGGCAGTTCGCTCACATTGACGGCTGCGGAGTAGCCTACAGGCTGCAAGCTATTTCCCGACGCTTTTTTAAGATGAAAAAAACTTTATAGTAAGGAGAAAATAATTCCCCAGCATTTAGTGCCACATCAGTCTCAAAGGTTTTTAATGTCCCAAAACAAATACGAGATCAGCAAAAGGGTGAATGGCATGGGTTTCTTGTTGCCTGGCGTATCCAATAATAATAATAATAATAATAATAATAATAATAATAATAATAATAGGCTAGTAGTAGTATATTTTACATTTTCTAAAAGGATCGGAATAGAACGTATTTATGATTGGAAGTCAGTGGTGTTTCATGAAGTGTCTCATTCGCTAATAGTAGCTAAAAAAGATCGGAAAACAGTGGAGAAAACCCATTGCTTAAATAGATAAAGTAGCCAAAACTCCGAAGCTCAAGATTCAGGACAGTGGCTGCGGTGTCGCAAGTGCTGCTAGAGCTTATGCTCCGTTAAAAAATAAATAAATAACAGCAGTTTTGGAGTCCGTTTTCTTGCTGTTAACAGAGGAATTGCAGTGGGAAGCTGCTCTAAATTTCCCGTATTTTGGGTCAGGATCTTGGGAAAAATCCCTTATTTTCCATTTTGAAAACTGACAGGTATGGTCTAAGTGTATTCCTGAAGTAGATTGGAGCATCACTCTTTATAAGCAACAGTCTGCAGTATTCAGCCTGCTTTAAAATGAGTGTAGGCTATTTGTAAACGTAGGCTATATAAGTACTGTAGTCCGTAAAGCCATATTTTACAGGACATAGGCCCTTCGATTAGCATCACTCGCGCGTGTCCATTTGCTTTCGGTTTTGACAGCATGGACGCGCTTCTGTTAAAGGAAGGCACAGATGTGTCGGACATCGACAAAACAATAAAAAATAAGTGGAGGTGGGAGCTTGAATTATTGTTACAATTATATAAATGTAATTCAACTAGGCGCTTAGGGTATAATGGACAACACAGCGTTGAAAATTTGATGCATGGACGAGGTGGTATGGGCCCGCGACACGGAGCATTTGGTTTAAAAAAAAAAAAAAAATTCAGTCAGATGATTTTTTTTTTTTTGCTTTCCATGTGGTAACACCAGCAACATGTTAAAACATTTAAGGTCTCAACACAGCATTAAAATTCAAGAATGCCATGTGTTCGATTCTCAGTGCTCGAGTGCAAGCTCCGTGGTTTCCATAGATGAGGGTAACTTTATACTGTTTAGGAATCGATAATGGAATCAATAAGGAATCGGATCCATAAGAAGAATCGATAATGGCATTGACATCAATAATTTCTTATTGATTCCCATCCCTAGCAGTCAGTCGTATGTTCAGTTTTGGACACAGCTTGTACTTTTCTACCTAAGTAGAAAAATACAGAATTGATATATGGTGTTCCTAACTAGAGCTTTTTAAAATCCTATTTAACATCTTTATAAATAGCCTTTAACTGGTACTGAATTAAAGAGCCCAGTCTTGTTTGACTTTTTTGCATCAGAAGGTAGCCTATTGTGTCATGCCAGTTAAAAACAATTTTTTTTTTTTTTTTTTTAGTAACAAAGCCATTTAAGAGGACATAGCAAGGAGAAATCATACCGGCAACATCTTTGCACATGTACATGAAATCTACTTATATAATAGCAATACTGGGGGTGGCATGCACACAAACATACGTACATGCAGAACAAGTGAGAACATTAAGAATGTTCTAACAACACATACCACCTCTAAAAATATCTGGCTCTCCAAGTACCAGCACAATGACTGATGTTAACATACTGTAGCGTAGGCCTACACAATTCACTACACACTACATACTTATTCCCATTAAGAATATTATTTATAGTTGGCTGGTGACAAACATAGCCACGCTATACAAAGAAAGAAAAATCCTCCCCTCTGAAAGTGAGAAGCCATTTTCTCAGCATTTTTGTATTATACGTTTATTCTAGCAACCAAATTTTACATGATTGCTATGGGATGTTTCCATGGGATACGAAACATGGTCTTCTCTGGATTCTCCCACACAAGGCCATTATATTTACCACTGCTCACCTACACAAACACATTAAAAAACATTATAACTGAAATTCAACCTCTAATTTTCCCTACCTCAGCAAAGTTCTGATTAACAATTAAAAGGAACTTGTAAAGTTAATTAATGTATTCTTCCTGAATTATTCCAGTGGACAGGTAATTTGCTGGAGTATTTAATAAACCTGCTTTGATATACGTCACCTAAGTGATCAATAAATTAAATAAATTAATTGATAAATATTTCCTAAATATTTATCTGGTGGAGAATCAATTATCATTAATTTTGAGCTATTATTTCCTACATATGTGTATATAATTTATTAAATTCATCATTTATATGTAATTTATTAATACATTAGACACAGAGCATTCGATTATGTATGTTACTCAAAGTAATTCTATTTTAGGCAAATATATTCTTTACTAATGTGTACCCAAACTTTTGTAGTAATGTGGGACATTGCCACAGCTTTTTCAGACTCAAAAGGCTCTGATGGATGACTTAAGCAGGAGCTTTTTCTGCCTTGTAGACGTTTTGCTAGTGAATCTTTACTGTATAATCTGGTGACTGAAGCAAAAATTATCTCACAGTTTGCTACAGAATTTGGCTAAGATTTTATTAACAACCTCTTGTTCAGTGTGACAGTGATGTTATTGTTCAGTTTATAGCAAGTTTTAGTCTGTTACAGCTTGATGAGAAAGTCTTAACAGACATGAGCAATTCAGAACAAATGTATGCTTCATGGGCTGGCTATACGAGTAACTCACTATGCTATAACATATTACTTTGGGTCCAGCAGCATTCAGAGACAGCATAAGAGCTCACAATATTTATTTGGTTGTAATACATTCTTTGGACTCTGGTGTCAAATAATTATTATAAACTTGACTTTTAAGCAGCAAAACATGAATCTAACTTATTTTGACTTAAAAATCCTTCCAGAGATTCTCTGATTGTCCAGAGATTCTCTGATTGTGACAAAATTTAGAACATATTTAAAGATTGATAAACTGAGGACAGATGGTTTAAATTCATTCTCAATAATAGTTTTCAATACTCCGACAGATAATAAATCTGGCAACAAATACTGAACTGGTACTTGGCTTTTTATTGTCCCCTACATTTAAACTGTCCAAAAAAGATGCATTTGTGTCTTTATGTTTGTGTGTGCGTGTTTGCATTTCCTCACTTGACATGAAAACTAAACAGTTAAAGAAAAATGCAATGCTTAACTCTATACAAGGATCATTAATATCCAAATCAAAATTATTTTCTAGACAGCATTATATAGCTATGAAATATAAAATTACACAGTTTTAACAATGCAGATTGGTTAAAGAAGCCTAGATCCCTTAGCAGCCTGGGACTGTGGGCTATTATGATCTTTTTTATTTTAGTGAATAAATGGTTACCATATGGCACAGGGAGTTGGTTACTAGGTATAGTGTGATAATATAGAAAAAGAAAAGACTGTTATTTTCAGGGGTGTAAATGGGCCGAACACACTGGAACCCTGTTCTGGGAGAAAAACTGGTCAGCACATGTTCTGAGCAGTTGCACTGGACTGTTACCTGGTCTTTTGGCCACGACAACATTAAAATGGCGCAGAGAACAAGTTGCTGTCCAGCAAAACCACCTTTCCCTGAAAAGTTAAGATATGGCCTCGAATCGGCTAACTGAGCTGGCTAGCAGCTTGCTAGGTAACTAGCAGCACTAAACAAGCATTCATGGCCTGATGAAAAAAACAGTGACACATCTGTTTTTCTTAACTAACCTGAACTTTAGAGTCTTAAAGGCTGTTTATGAGCCTGCTGCTTTGCAGGACTGATTTGTTGCTCCACGTTTGTCGCTTTCCACCTACCACAGTGGTGACGTCACAATGCTTGCTCTGAGACTCTCTATCCCATACACACTTTTAAGGTGACCCTCTTTCTCCCCATACGCTACGGAAGAGACTCAACCACAAAAAATCAAATTTTTAAATAACCAATACTTGGCCCCTGATCAACCGATCAAATAACTGTATACACACTGGACACTGAAGTATGTTTTATCATTGGAATTTGGCAAAAATCCATACAGGCTCGGACAATAAGTGTTGCCTTATAAAAAGAATAATAAAAACTAGATTGCATTTCCGCAAGAAAATGCGAAGTATGATTGCATGTTTGCTATTAAACCAGAGTTTGGAGACACCCAAACAGTGGGTTTATGGCCGTAAAAAAGTGTATGTTAAAAAAAAAAAATATTCTGCTCACAGCATGGTATTGAACCAGTGCCTCTTCTGACTCTCTTCATTCAGCATGCCACCTCTAACCGCTGATCCACTGGGGGGGTAGTAACTCACTGTTTCCTACCAAGCAATTTATGGGTAATTTATGCCCTGCAAAAATTGCAACAGTTTAACTTAAAAGGTAAGTAATTCTGGTCAACTTAAAGTTAACTTGAGTTAACTGAAGTTTTCATAAATTAAATACTGTGAAAAACATTATTTTTTGTGCTTGATCACTATTAGAAGTTTAATTAATTTAACATGTAAATGAAGGAAGATAAAGACAAGACAGAAATAATTTTGTTTGGGAACAAAGAAAGAAGATGCCTGATTGGTGCCTGATAAGAACTGTAGGCCTGCAAGTTGCAATAATCACATAAAAGCTGAATCAGCATTTTGGCAAGGTTAAAGCTTTTGTGTCAAATTCAGATTTGGAGAAACCATTCATGCCTTTACATATTGTATGGTTAACTGTAATGCTTCTCTTTGGCCAAAGAGACCACTGAACAGCTACAGTGTATTCAAAATGCTGCTGCTAAAGTTCTGACAAAAACCAAGACAAGAGAGCACATTACTCTAATCTTCAGGTCTTTACACTGGCTTCCAATTAGATACAGAATTGAGTTCAAAATATTGCTAAATACACCTCTGAAATGTTTGATAAATATCAGCATGGTAGCTTCCTTAGATCATCTGGAGCTGGTCAGCTAGAGGTGCCCAAATAGGATTCAAAACAGGGTGAAATGGCATTTAGTCATTATCCTGCCCACTGCTGGAACCAATTCTACGTGGCGCATGGAGATAAGATAAGATAAGATAATCTTTTATTAGTCCCAAAAGTGGGAAATTTGCATTGTCACGGCAGAAAGTGGACAGAACAAGATAAGAGCAGCAAAAATTAAAAACAATAGAATAAAAACTATACCAACAGTACAGTATAAAAAGTACACTATACAAACAATCTGGAAAAATAAATATGGATGAGTGTATTGAAAATATAAATGTGTATATATATGTATATGTAAACTTAGATAAATACATGTATGTATGTACACATAGATGTAGGATCAGAATCCTGGTTTTAGTTCATATCCAAACACTGACCCCTTTGACACCCCAGAAAGGGGGGGGTCAGAACCCGGAGACACAATGTCTACCTCCAAGAAGCCTGGCATATGTCTCTGTCAAAGGGAGATGGACCTGGAAAATTTCAACAGGCTCTCTCCTCAGGGCCATAAGCCACAAAACAGACTGACCTCAGCCTGAACCTTCTCATTCAAGAAAACCCCCACTCTGAATTCCACAAAGAGAAGACAGAAAGCCTTGAGGGAAATACATTTCATTGTGTTTAAAATTTGCCTATATAATAAGTATTAAAGTGAATCAAGTAGTTAGCAATCTTTCAAGTAACCCCAAGAGTGAATTTTCTTTAGTTAGCCATTTAACACTTATAAACCAGTAAGTTTGTGTTTTTATCCATATCTGTGAAACTGTTAAAGATAAGATATTGGTGTTTGATATCATTTTAATCAGAAGGAAAAATTAATAATGTTTGTATTATCCATTTCATTTAAAAACATGTACTTAGTAGAGTAAAAGTGTATAATGTTGTTTTCTCTGCCCAAGCCTGCCAGAGCCATAAATCAACCCCCTCCCCTTTTTCTCTTACCCACAGACACGTGGGCACAAGGATTCTTTGATTTTAAACTAAAACTTAGTTAGAAACATTTGTGCGAGTCAGAAATTGGTTTGATTATAAGCAAGAAAAGGAGGGTTATATCAATCATGATTTTTACTCATTTGAAAGTAGTTTGGAATAAGTACAACTAAATAGGACATGTATTTGTGAATTAAGCCATAGTTTGATAATGCTGAATGGTATATCGGTCATATATGGTATCATCGGAAAGCTGTAATCATCACCATCGCAACACTGCACGTTTCAATACGCAATTATGAACTGGGCACACTTTATGGAATTTTACTGTGCCAACAATGATTTCCATACGGGGGGGTGGGGGGTGGGAGGGTGGTCATAAAATTTCCTCCTTTCCTTCTGCGCGCTGAATAACAGCCTCTTCTGATTGGCCAGCTGTGAGAAAGTGGGGGCTAAAGTTTCGCCCACTCTCTGGCATAAAAACCCCTAGATTTCAATGAACATTGAGTTGAGCAGAGGTGAGCTCCTCCCTGCGTCTTCATCACCGCTTCCAGATCAACAGCTGACACTCTTCCTTCATCACCGCTTCCAGATTCAACAGCTGAAACCCTGACGACTTCAAGGTTCAACAGCCAAACTTTCCTGCACCACCGCTGAGACTCCAAACCCAACCCAGTGAGCACATAATGTTCTCTGTCATTTGATCATTTTGGTGCAAAAGTGATCACATGCGTTTAACTTTTTTAATTTTCTAAACTGGGTTGTATCTTTGTTTCATCACGATCGCTGTCCAGGGACGTTTGAAAGAATCTCAGTTAATAGTCAGTTTCAGCCCATGATACCCATATCAGTTATTACTTTTCATCATTTCTTTTTTCATCATTTCTTTTTTCTTTCATCATTTATTTTGTGTATGTTTTAGTGTGTTTTGTGTTCATGGTGTGTCGTAATAAATGTTGTTTATTGTGATCAGTGAGTTTCCTTTGTTCAAAATCTGGTGTAAAAAAAAAAAAAAAAAAAAAAAATCACTTCACGGTTGATACGCACCTATGCTCTTTAAGTAACCAAAATTGACCCAACTAATTCCCCTATCTAAAGTGAAACTCTTTTTAAACTGCACAATTAAGAAGAGCTTTATAAAGGTTCATTATTGTATTCCTACCGACTTACTTCGCTGGACGAATGAGCTCGCTGGATTACGTAAATAACCCTGCTTTGATATAAGTTCCCTAATTAATTAATTGATAAATATAGTGGTGAATCAGCCCTAAGGTATTTCCTACATATTTATCTGGTGGAGAATCAACTTTGAGCTAAAATTCCTACACAGAGTATATGTATGTATATATGTACAGAGTGGATATATAAATATATGTAAAACACTGTGGAGATATATATATATGGACAGGCATGCAATGGTGTGACAGGGATTGACAAGAACAGTAATAATGCACCAGAAGAATTGCACATTATAACTTGCACATTATAAATTGCACA
>JBBPCZ010107185.1:0-10783 GCA_037974445.1 Brycinus macrolepidotus
ATAGAGAGAGAGAGAGAGAGAGAGAGACAGACTTGTATACATTCTGTTTAAATACTGATGTAAAATAGGTAGAATGTGTCTTTATTTGAATAAAGTAAGGTACTGCTTTGCTTGTCTGCTGTATGCTGTGAATGAAGGGAAACAAAGCCAAAGATATTTTTTGACTAAATACAAAGCGAAAACAATATTCCAGTTAAATGATTCAAATGATTTATTCGTGTGTATATATATATATATATATATATATATTTAGAGAGAGGACAATACACACACACACACACACACTTGTGTACATTTTATATAATTACTGATGTAAAGTAGGTAGAATTTGTCTTTATTTGAATAAAGTAATATCCTGCTTTGCTTGTCTATTGACTGAGATGCTGTGAATGACGGGAAACAAAGCCAAATATATTTTTGATTAAATTAAAAGTGAAAACAATATTCCAGTTAAATGATTCAAATGAAATAAAGTGGACAGTAAATATACACCTACTTTACATAAATATTCATTATTCCTATAGAACGAGTCTTTATTTCTCTCTCTCATATATAAATATACATATACATATACATATATATATATATATATATACAGAGAGAGAGAGAGGGAGAAAGAGAGATACACACACACACAGTTGTGCACATTCTGCATAAATACTGATGTAAAGCAGGAAGAACGTGTCTTTATTTAAATATAGATAAAGATCCTGCTTTGCTTGTCTGTTAACTGAGATGCTGTGGATGACAGGAAACAAAGCCAAAGATATATGGTCTCACTTACACATGAACACAAACACAAATGCGTGTCATGGTTACAGTAGTCATGTGCCCGATTACTTGGCACTAAAAGCTTTAAATGAGCTAGTTGGTCAAAACATTAAATACCTTTTAGAAAACAAACAAAAAAATATATATACTTCCACAAATATCACAAGACTTCTTTGTACTTAGTATTTTAACTGACTAAAATAATTTCTCAAATCAGTATCCTAAACTATCTAAATGCATGTGGACAGTCACCTGCATTTCCTCCATATCTGGTTGCTAAGAGATGTTTCAATGCTTGGTGATAAATAAGACTGGACCCATTTTTGGAAGCTGCCTACTATGTTCAGGGCTCTCAGAACTTTTTTCAGCTCACTCCGCACTGTCTTTTGGGGATCTCAAAAATTTTCAGATTTGTGATTTTAACAAGTGGCATGGGTTCAGCCAAGTTCACGAATCCTTATGCTATTGAAGTGATCCGGACTAAGAAGAATGAGCTGGTTGGTGGCATCTCCAACACTGAAGACCTACTGGATCTTCTTGTTGCAAATGGAGTCCTCCTACCCGAGAGTAAAGTTCTCGTGTCCAGCATCACGGCCCGAGAGGAGAAGAACTCCAGAATGCTCAGCATCCTGGTCTCGCGAGGGGAACGGGCATGCAGAATCTTCTTCTACCCTTGCCTGAAGAGCGCCGAACCTGACCTGTACCAAAGCCTGAAGACCTATGTAGGCGGGCTGAACCAAAACATTAAGGACACACGAAGGCAACTGATTGGATACCTCCTAGAGAAAGATGGGCAAGGGGAAATTAAAAAGAAACAGGACCCTCACACAGGCCCTCTCAATGAGAAGGTAAAGCACAAATCCAAAAAATCTGAGGTTCCTGCCTTTTTAGAAGGATCACAGAAAAACTCAGCAAAACCAAAAGACACTTCTAATGCTGTTCTCAAAGCTGTGTCTACAGGTGACCTAGGCCTCTTACAGGAACTCCTGAATGGCTCAGTTCTCAATGACAGAGGCTCATTTTCTGACACCCTCCTACACGTCGCTGCAGAACACGGTCATGTGGGGGTTATAAACCTTTTGCTCCGTCAGGGAGCCAAACTAGATCTGAGGGATCACCAAGGTCGCACGGCCCTACACAGGGCTGCAGAGGCCGGACACATGGCTGCTTCAGTGGCTCTTGTCAGGGCTGGAGCTGACATTCACGCCAAGGATGAGGCCTCCAAAACTCCGCAACATTTAGCGGCACAAAATGGCCATGAGAACATTGTCAGATCCCTGTTGGTGGAGGAGGCAAGAAGCCTCAGGAATCATACTACATTCCTGCACATGGCCGCAGTGGAGGATGACTCAGTACTGGCAGGCATTTTGCTGTGGAACGGCGCGTCAGTAGACGGCCGAGACAGCCAGAGGAAAACACCACTGTTTCATGCCATCGGCCGTGGAAATGAGAACACAGCTGCTGTGCTGCTTCAGGCCGGTGCCCGTGTAGATCCTGATACTATGGAGGCAGCGTTTGACCTAAACAGGAAGTCGTTGCTGTCTCTGCTTCTGAGGAATGTCAAGAACACAATGTCGCAAAATGAGTTAAAGGCTGTCCTGTTCAAAGCAGTAAAGAGAAACTTGGACGGGGTTGTGGCCGCCCTCATCGATAGTGGAGTAGATGTTAATATGTGTGATGACCTGGGCTACACACCACTTCTCCTGGCCGCAGAGCTGAGGAATGTGGAGGTCTTTCAAGTGCTGGTCTCTAAGAAAGCCCAGCTGGATAAGAGGCTACCAAACCAGACCTCTGCTCTTCATCTGGCCATCCAGAGTGGCAGCGTGCCAATAACACAGGTCCGTAAACGATTTGGGTATGAAATTCATGTTCATTTTCACTGCCAAGAAATGTCTAACTGGTGAATCATTTATTATGTGAAAAAATACAGTCATGCATGGGTGTTAATTCATATTAAATGTAAAAAATATCTTGATAAAGACTCTTAAAATATCTTAAAAAGTCCTGAATACAGTAAAAAGTCTGGCAGAAAACCTTAAATGCACTGTTATAAGCATTTCTAATACTAATTTCTTATGCTAACTCCCAAGAACAGATTTTCAAGCCCACAAAAACTTCACCCACTGGGAAATCATTTTAGGCTTATATGAGCAACATGCTGACAACGTCAAAAGTTAATGGAACAAGTAATTTCGGACTATTTCTATTGGTCCATCTTAAAGTGTTAAAGGCACCATACACTTTTAAATTATATATTTTAAAAAAACAAAAAACAAAATGCAAAGTTTTGTCCAGACAGTGACAATATACAAGCTTCATAATAACCCACACATGACAACAAATGCAGTTTCTTTTGTTGAAATTCCATTACATGATTATTATATTTTGCAGTGTGAAGAATCCATTGATCTAGTCTCTTTTATCAAAAAAATATTTTGGCCTAGATGTTACTGGATAAGGGTATGGACCCCGACAGCATCGGCCCCAAAGACCAGACGCCTTTGCATCTTAGTGCCCTGTACAACCAGCCTGCTCTGATGGCCCTGCTGCTTCACAAAGGGGCCCAAGTCAACGCTGTGACCCAGGACGGCCTGACTGCTCTCCATCTTGCTAGCCAGAGTGGACACACGGAGGCAGTGGCCCAGCTGTTGGAGGGAGGAGCAGACGTCCACGTACGGGACAGACAGAGCAGGACAGCCCTACATTGGGCAGCTGATCATGGTGAGGCAGGTGTCATAAAGCTACTCCTCTTTGGTGGAGCTGATGCTAATGCTGCTGAAAAGGAGAGGAAGACTCCGATACACCTGGCAGCAATGGCGGGGCACACAGATGCTGTCTCGACATTGCTGGCTGGGAAGGCCAAAAGTGGAGCTAAAGACATGGATGGCTGTTCAGCTCTGCATTACGCTGCTGGAAATGGGCACAAGGAGGTGGCTGCTGCCCTTCTCGCCTCTGGGAGGGATAAAAACGTTGATGACAGGAACGTATGGAGGAGAACACCTCTTCATTTGGCTGCCGAGCACGGGCAGGAGCTTCTGGTGGATCTGCTTCTACAAAAACGAGCCAAGATCAATGCCATGGACAACAATAAAGACACACCATTACATTCAGCCTGCCGTGCAGGGCATATGGGCACAGTACAAAGACTGGTAAACTGGACTGAGGGGCAAAAGGCAAACCTACAGGCTACTAACAACGTGAAGAAAACAGCCCTGCAGGTGGCAGAGGCTGAGGACACTCTGAGCCATCAGAGCGTTGCTACACTGCTTAAGAAGAAGATGTTTCTTATCAAATAAAAAAAAGTGCAGCTCTGTAACTAGTGCATATCTAAAAGCCTATTGCAGAGTGGCTTTGATGAAAAAGAAGGGTTGAAGTCTTTATTTTAAATATGACTTGTTGAAGGTGCATCATTTTGAAAGATAATGTACACACGTACATGATCGTAATCAAAAATATATCCAAATAAAAGCTACATCGACATGATATTGTCACTAGATGTCACCCAAATACAACATATGAAGTAACAGAGCAGTTCTGACAGAAGTGAAAGGTAAATCAGCAGTCTGCATGCTTGCATGGATGCAGTCTTGATTACTGTGTTGGCCTACAGCTTATTAAATATTAGTTGGTCTACTACAGGGTATAACTAATACAGTTTAACTTTTTGATGAATATTTTCAATGAATAAAGTGTTTTCAGGAGTATGTGAATAATCCAGTCCGACTGTGACAAATGCAAAGTAAAAGTTTAGAAACAATCTATATCTACATATTGCAGTCAATAAATGTTACTCCCACAAATAAAACACTTGAATTAAACCAGAGTGAATGTCACGTGTCTCACCCGTGACGTCAGCAAACAGTATCACGTGACTTCTTGTTGCCCCAGCATGCACTGACATGGCTAGAAATGAGGAGAAACAGCTTGGAAAATTAAATCGATTATGGCTTCAGAAGGAAAGAAAGGGTAAATATTTGATGACAGTTAGGCTATGTTTCATCTTGACCTAAGTACAAGTTTGAATAGCTCCTTCTTAGTATCTAAATACTCAACTATTCAGTTAAATATTCAACTATGAATTGTTAGCAACCTTCCATTAGCTTGCGTGCTTGGTAAACAAAAAGTGCTTGACTGTGTTATTGAGGGAACTTGCTGCTTGAGAGACAGTTTTGTGTTGTCTTTTTTATTGTAGAAGGCCACATTAAAGATATTAAAGCACCAAGACCAAAACTCGTGAGTAATTCCTTTAACAAAATGCAGCGAAGCATTTCAGCATTGAATACTCTGAGGTAGAATAAGAACATTCAGTTATTTCTGAGTGAATTATCTTTCTATAGGCAACACTGAATTCTGTCACAGCCGTGAAGAAGTGGATCCCAAGCATCAAGAATGAAATTGAGTATTATCTGCAGGTAAAGCCACAGCCCAGTTCCTGTGTCGTTTGTTGGTTCTTTTGTATTTTGGGGTTGTGCTACAGGGGCACTTTTAGGTTATTTACTGGTACCTGGTTTACTGGGGAATTTAGGTCAAAGTTGGGCTTGATGGCAGCATCTCTCAGTGACTTAGAGAAATTTATTTTGGCATGTATTATAGGAACTCTAATTGTGTTGCATAACGTACAGTTGGGGCAGCTGGTGCCCTAGTGGTTATGGAGTTGCCCCTGTGATCAGAAAGTCATTGGTTTGAATCCCAGGACTGCTAGTGGCACCACTGAGGTACCCTTGAACAAGGTATCATCCTTCACACTTCTCACGCGGTGCTTCTGGCTGCCCGCTGCTTCACTTGGGGAATGTGTTAAATGCAGAGAAGAATTTTGTACTGTTCACACTGTGTGCGGTGGTGTGTTCACATATGACAAATGGATACTTAACACTTACACACACTTAATTAATTGTGTACAAACATATAGATGTCAGAATCTCCTCATCGGACTCTTTTTGTCCCAAGCCCAACCTCTTCCTTTTTGAACAGGTTATTAAGCTAAGTTTTCTAATTTGAAGAATATAGGTAGGCCCCAAGTCCAGACACACCCTCTGTCCCATCACATTTCCATTCCATCATCGTCTCCATTTCCTTCTTACCACTTAATCAACATTTGAAATAAAAAATCGACTGACGCGCATTTAGGAAACTGTTACCTTACATCATCTGTCTGGATTACATTGACACCATTTCTCTTATTTATTCTTTTTCTTTTTGTCCATGTCTCTTGTCTCACACCTACAGCAGTCCCAGTTATCCCACTACCCAGAGAGGAAGATTGCAGAGTTCCAGCAGCAAATTGAGCAGCTGGAAAAAGAATACAGGCGTTACCTCAACAAATTGCGCTCCCTGGACCCCACATGCAAACATAAGCCTTGGACTCCAAGAGCATACACCAAGAGGAGGCAGGACCCAGACAGCAGCCAGGGCATTGGTTAGTTCCTCACATAAATAGCTTAGCTACAGATGGGTGACAGTGGAAAATTGTGAATAAAGGAGAGGGCAAAGAAAGTGCCAATATTTCCAGACAGGTACATGCTTGATACAGTTAAACAGTTGGAATCCTGATATGATCTATAGGGGTGAAAATGTTTGCCCAGTCAGAAGCCAGAAAACTGCATAAGGGTGAATATTTACTTTTACATTGCTTCATAAAAAGAATATTCATAAAAGTAACTGATTTGACATATACATTTATAAAAAGTATGTCTTTAGAATTAGACAGCGAGAATATTTGCTGTACTGTTCTACTGTATAAACTCTATGCACCAGCCAATGTGTGTATATTATCACAGTAACACGACAGTATTACTTATGTCATGTAGAGGTAGTATATGAAATAGGCACTGAGACGATGTTCAAAACACTATCATCAAAACACTATTTCAAGGAAGGTCTTCTGGAAAAATGGCATTCTGTCAATCTAGTACATTTCTAGAGACTTGTAGAATCTGTGCTATGGCACATTGAAGCTGTTCTGGTAGCTTGCCTTATTAAGACACATGTTTTGTTGTCTTTTGTTGCTCATCTGCATTGATGTACTAAACCAGAAGTCTTCAGCCTGTGATCATGAATCCAGTTTACAGTCTTTAATTTTGTAATCTCTGGTGTGACACTAGATGGGCAATCAATCAGATTACCAGTTCAGTATTACAAAGTCCAAGACAGCAAACTAGTGACAAGTTGAAGTTCTCAGTGCACAGTGTATGTTCTGATTCTTTCTCACAGTCAAAAGACTCTGCATCCCCGGTTGTGGTAGTCAAGCCAGTCCCGAAGCAGCAGCCACTTCCTCTACTATGTATGAACAGGATCTGCTTAATCAAACAACTCCCAGTGCCACCCCACCTTCAGATCTTACAGACCAGGACCTACCACTCTCCTTTGACCGCACCAGACTGGCAATAGCAGTTGCTGGATCTCTGAATGCTTCCTCAGAACATCTTCAGGATACGAGTACACTGGCATGTGTCCTGCGAAACGGTTTACCCAACCTTCACAGCTCCACAGCACCAGTTAGAGGAACTCGGGAGAGCCTGGAGATAAAACAATTCCCAAGTACTGAAATACCTCAGAATAAGATAGAACATGTCTTGGGATTGGGCTGCTACTCATCGTCTTCAGATGAAGAAACCTAATGTACCTAATGCGATTTGCTGGTCTTTTCAAATTGCAGAACTTCGAACCCAGATGAGGCCCTTCAGACTTTTTTGCAGTCTCACTGGTTTGTACAGAGATTTAACACTGACGAGCCACTTTATGTACTACTCTGTATGTCTATTTTTATCAGCTCCTCTCACTAAAACAGGTTCTTTTCCAGTTCACGTTTGATAGGCTATCGCCAGTCTGTTTCTCGGCATCATAATTTAGCCCCTTGAACCTGTTCAGTCAGTGGTCAGGACCACCACTGAGCAAGTGCTATGTGGGTGGTAGATTTTCTCAGTAGAGCAGTAACTCAGTGTAAGTGTGTGGTGCACAGAGTGGATCACAGCAGTTATGCTGGAGTTTTTCTGTCCACTTTATTGGAGACATCTAACCTGTTGGTTTATCTTGCAGACGTCAAGTTATATTTGTTATTTAAGTCATTCATCAGGTGTTGTACAGTTTGTGTTAGTCATCCTCTGGTCTTTCATCAGTTGTTTCTGACCACAGGACCCTGTTGGCAGGATATTTTTGGTTGGTGGACTATTCTCAGTCCTGCAGTGACACTGAGGTATTTAAAAACTCCAGCAGCAGTTCTATATCTGATACACTGTGTGCAGAACACACACACACACAGAAACCTTCCACTACCATCACAGTCACTGCTGTGCATTTAATTGTAAAGTTAACTTTTTTAATTCAATAAATTTACTTTCTCAAGTGTGGCTACATTGTCTTCACAATATCAGAAGCCTAATGGTTTTTAACATGTTTGACCAACCAAGGAGAGTGAATGTTTGCTTTGAAGCTGCAGTAAGATTTCAAACTGAAAAAAAAGCCCCAAAACGCAATGTTCACAAAGGTTATGTTTGAGCTTCAAATTTAGAAGAGAGCTTGCTTCAAAAATGTCTCTTCAGAAACACATCACCAGTGTGATTAGTGGATGCTTTACCTGTGTGGGTGTTCTTGAATGCATCCAGCAGTTTCACATTGAGACAATGAAGCTCAGTGTGTGGAGAGATTACATAATGGCCCCACCACAACAGACACCAAACTCAATAGTGCAGCGCTGCTTGCTGATTTATCAGTAAGCAGAAAGATGCTGACTGGGAGAGAGACTGAGTTATGGGGGCTGTTTTTTGTATAAATTACACATTTGCTCCAAAAGTCTGGTCGACAGCCTACGTTCAACCCCAAAAACCCTTCCTCGTTCTTCTGGGAAATGAAGCCACCGCTGATGCTGAGTCTGTTAGAAAAGACGCTACATGTGTGGCTTTAGTTATACACACGCATACAAAGGGGTTCCCTTACCTGGAAGGGGGAAAACATGAAGCACGTCATGTGAAGCTCTGCCTGCGAAACGCAGGAGTCATCTGTCTGAGAAGATTTTTGATGTTGTGTTGAAACCAATTCACATTGTGTCATGGTTTCACTTGTAGTGATCTTATTATTGTAATATGTATATACTCAAATATTGCTGTTGTTTTTTTTTTTATACATCCAGTGAATGCAAATGACAAAAATATGTTCTTTAAATATATGTTTATTTTAAATTTTTAGAGATAAATATTACACTTCATTGGAGCCAAGAATTGTGGAACACACAGATTTGAGAAAAATATTTCAGAAGATTTTTTGTTTCTTTTTTTTCTTTTAATCAAAGGTTAGATTTGTATTACGAAAAGGAATGGCGACAGATCATGGACTTGGAACTGTATGAAGACATTCTGGATGCTTATCCGCTGAAGCCTGCAAAGAAACTGCTTAATCAATAGCAATTTAAAGCACACCAACTGCTTTTTGAATGAATTCTTTGTACAAAGTACAATTTTGGAGTGGTCTGTTTAAATGCCATTTGGTTCAACGTTTTGATTGAAGCATGGCACAAGTGTCCAGGGACTTTTTGGGGCTACTGTGTATTTTATGAAAAAACAGTCTGTTAGTTGATTACAATAAACTTTCAATGCAATGGGCTGGTTGGCTGTCATGACTGGAATACACTACAAGCTGTGAGAGTTTTTTTCCATTTTTCATGACATATTTTGGCTTGCACCTGGCAGAGTCTGCCTTGCGCTGGCTAAATGTGAATTAGGCCAATCATGTCAACACATATGATTTGAGTTTTTTCGGCATAGAGTTGTGGTTTAGCTGGTAACAGAAACCAGACCTAGATATGGAGATCCATCTAGGCTGTCACAACAGACAGAAGTGTTTCCATACATGAGAAACTTAAATTGCTGATAAGAGAGCGAGAAGGATACTCGTTCACTTGCTCATAGGAAACTATTCTTCGAGTACAGGAGGAAGGGGCTTGCCAGAATGGATGGAAAAAGAGTGGTAATGACTGTTTGATGGCTGGGGGGGCATTTGAGGTTTTGGGGGGGGTGTGAGGGAAGAGAGAAAAAACATCCAAAGACTTTAGAATCGTTCACTCCAGTTCTGCTCACTAAAATGAGTAAGACAGAGACAAATTGCCAGATCAGCATGGGCTAACGGACAGACAGACATTGCTCTGACGAAATTGAGCAGTCTGTTCCCGTAAACTCATGCTGAGTGTGTGAGTGGTGGGTATGCTGCAACAGTGGTACAGGTTAAAGTGATGGCGCTCTTCGTCTGGTTCAAACCACACCACTAACCTCCACCCCCACACCTTCTGCGTTCTCATGCAGACCCCTGAGAATGCAGGTTGCAAGACTGAAAGAGCATGCAAACACACACTGCGTTTCATGTGGCAGCTCTTGTTCCTCGGTGGTTGTTCACTAGGACTACTGAAACTATCTTTAATCTGCGGCATCATTGTTTACATACACAATCAACCTCCATCTAAAGTGAGGTGAGCAAATAAGGTATTTGTTCATATGTCCATTCACTGATCAACCATAACATTAAAAACACTGCTTAATATTGTATAGGTCCGCCTCGTGCCGCCAAAACAGCTCTGATCTGTCAAGGCGTGGGCTAAGACACTAAGACTTTAGTGCGAGGTGGGGCCCCCATGGATCAGCATAGTTTTTCTAGTAAACCCCTCAGCTGCTCGATCGGATTGAGATCTGCGGACTTTAGAGACCAAGTCAATTCCTTGTCATGTTACTCAAACCATTCCTGAACAATTGTTGCTGTGTGGCAGGGTGTATTATCCTGCAGAAAGAGGTCACTGCCATTAGGGAATACTGTTGCCTTGAAGGGGTGTTCTTGTTCTGCAACAATGTTTAAGAAGGTAGTACGTTTCAAATTAACATCCACATAAATGCCAGGACCCAAGGTTTCCTAGTAGAGCATCACACTGCCTCTGCCTGCTTGCCTTCTTCCCAGGCCTGGCGTCAGAGCGGATCTACCGGGCTGGCATCTAACTGACTATGGGGGGGCACTATCGATCGTGAACTATATTCAT
>JBBPCZ010107196.1:0-10783 GCA_037974445.1 Brycinus macrolepidotus
GCGACTTCCATTCCCTAACTACAGGGGACAGCCTCCCTGGAGCAACTTGGGGTTAAGGGTCTTGCTCAGGAACCCTGAAGGTATGCTGAAGGTAGGATTTGAGTCCAGAGCCAAGTATCCTACCCACTAGGCCACCACCACCACTGGCCACTTTATTAAAAACCACTTCTTTTTACTCCCACTGACTGAATGCTGTGTTAGAAACATCACCATGTTTTGGAACATTACCCTTGTACTTTTTTAAGCTGCCTTAAAATATAAAATGTTCCGCTGAAGGGCCCCACGGTGGCGCAGTGGGTAGCACTGTTGCCTCACACCTCCAGGGTTGGGGGCTCTAATCTGGGTCCTGGCCTTGTGTGTGTGGAGTTTGCATGTTCTCCCTGTAGTGGCGTGGGTTTCCTCCGGGGTTTCTGGTTTCTCCCACAGTCCAAAGACGTGCGTATCAGGTGAACTGGGGATTCTAAATTGGCCATGTGTGTATGTGTGCCCTGAGGTGGGCTGGCACCCCGCCCAGGGTGAGTCCCTGCCTCGCACCCGTAGGCTCTGGGTACTTGCGACCCTAGTAAGGATTAAGCGGTTGCAGAAAATGAATGAATGAATTTCTGTTGAACTGAATTATGTGTTAGCCTTGTTAGTGTTAATAGCCTTGCTTGCCTACTCTACTTCTAAAAAATGACTTTTCTTACTTAAATTGCTTGGAAAGGACATGATTTTATATATCGGGAATTGACTGGATCATGAAAAGCAGGCAATGAGTCTGGAAATTGATGATTGTAGCTGAAATTTTGATTGTGGTTTTTTCACCTCACGGTCCTTGGTTTGATTCTGGGGCGTATTTGTGCGGATTTTTCCCCCTGGAGCTCCGGTTTCCTCCAACAGTCTAAAGACATGTCAGGTGAATTGGAGTGTGTGTGTGTGTGAGAGTGTGAGTGCCCTGTGATGGACTGGTGACCTGTCCAGGGTGTTTCTCCACCTTTCGCCCTGTGAGTGCTGGGATAGATTCCAGTGAACCCCTCAACCCTGATTAGGGTAAGCAGCTCAAATGATTAATGAATTCAGTGTTTGTTGAAATGTTTGTTGATTTCATTATTTGTTGATTTAAATACTTGTGATACTTGTTGTTCTCAACAAACATTCCATTGAAAGCCTACTCTCCAGTTTCACATCGCTGTCTGGTATGGAAACTGTTCTGTTTAAGACTGTAACACACTACAGCTGAAAAAGTTATTCGAGCGCCTTTACCTTTACCTTCCCCAAAGACATTTACTAAAGCTGCTGCTTTAACAGAGCCAGTAACATTGTGAAAAACCGTTCTGCTAGGCTGTACAGCAGTTTCATACCACATGCCATCAGAGCTCTGAATGCACATGAATGTCTAGTCCCTGCCTAACCAAGTACATGCTAGTGAACTGCCTCACATTATACCTTAAATCATTACACTCTAGACTTTCAATAGT
This sequence comes from Brycinus macrolepidotus, assembly GCA_037974445.1. Classification (NCBI taxonomy): domain Eukaryota; kingdom Metazoa; phylum Chordata; class Actinopteri; order Characiformes; family Alestidae; genus Brycinus; species Brycinus macrolepidotus. The sequence continues at coordinate 1,458 of JBBPCZ010107196.1, forward strand.
ACCTGCTCTTACCTTCTGTTTACTGTTTACTGACACTACAGACATACTTTTGTCCTGATTTGATAAACTACAATTTACACTCTCTCAATGTGGTTCTATGCTGCTAACTGTCTCCTGTGCAATAATATACGTGGGGTGCAATATTATTCATTCTGGAGGGTTTACATCCCTCTCCCACTTTACTGTTACACTGCTATATTGTCTATTTATTGTATGTTTCTGTCATCCTTTGCACTTTGCTCAATGCTGCTAAGTGCCTTCTGTGCAATAATCTGTGAACATGGTGCAACACTAGTCACTCTAGAAGGTTTACATCCCGTTCACACTATACTGTAACATTACATTACAGTACATTTTTGTAGTGTCTGTTTATTGAGTTGTCTGCATTGTTTCTGTCGTAACTTGCACTCTGTTGAATGTTGAATGTTGCTATATGTTCTCTGTGGTCTGTGGAGAAACATCTCACCACACTATGTACACAGCTGCTGATGACAATACAGTAACAACCTTGAACTTTAAACATTCCGAATGCATGCAATGCTGTTATGATATAAATGTAAATGCATAGATAAAACAAATATCCCATTTAAAACATCAATTACAAAAAGCTGCTAGAAATGGACAGATTTGTGTCTATTTGTCAAAGTATGTGGACCACTGGACTCTACAAACACATATTTTGCTTTAACAGAAAGCCCACAGTCTCCAACTGTACCACAGTAAGATGTGATGAGAAGGCAGGGGTTCTAATACAATGTAAGGTTCAAATATTATGGACGCTCTTCAAATATGGTCTTCGTCTGAGTCACCAAGGAAATCTGCCTTGTCTCCTCCAGCACACGTGGACCATCAGAACAAAGGGGACTCTGCTGTCCTTGTCATTACTTTCTTCCTTCTGCCTCTCCAAAGGCTGACACTACCCAGTGTAACGGCTAAATAAATAAGAAACGGATGAATAAATCAAGAGTCTATTCTAGTTGGTGTAAGAGGGAGGCAGTGAGGACTCCAGACAGCACTGCCTGCAAAGAACAGAGTAGACACACACCCTGTAAATAAATAACCCATGAAGGAGGGGAGCATGCCGAACTGGGTCACTGCGGACCACCGTGTCCTTTATGAAAAATACAGAGCTCTAAAGAACGAGCTTCTCCGTGTTTCCCTAAAAGCTCCATGTGATCGCCAGGCTCTTTACAGTTTTCACAGCTAAACGCGCCACGAGACGTTTGAGGCACAAGCGAGAAAACTCTCGCAAACTGATTCCACCTGAGATTAGGAAGAATAGAGAGAAGAATGAGGGGCGGCAGATTTTTATCACGCACATGATAGTCATCCAAGTGGTCCCTGATAAATGTTTCAAGAGGGAAAGCAGTCAGTAAGAGGATACTGGTTTATACACCTACCTGGTGTCTACATTCAGAAACACCTGCCCTGTACAGCTGTAGAAAGATTTCGTATCTACTGGTCAAATGCAGTGACAATAACACTTCTAGATTGTCCCTTAACTTTAAATGCAGTAGTTCACTGTTTCATCACTTAATAGCTTGTTAAATATCTAACACTTGTCTGATGATCCACATTATAATTATAATTATGTTAGGTGGTTTTTTGTAACTCAGTAGTGATGAATAAAAAATATGACATTTTCTGACTAATTAAGGAGCTCAAATGGTGAACATACTGTAAATGTATTTGTTAGCAAAGAATATTGAGTATATTTTTAGTAATTATTAAGTGAATAACATGCAAATGTAGTTAATGTGAGCCAAAACATTAACTACGTCCAGACCAGATCCAAAAAGTCCAATGAGTAAGTGGGTGTGGTCAAGCTTCACCTGCGGGAAGGAGAACCAGTCACAGTGAACCAGCAGGCTCATTATGGTTGGGTTCTCACCTGTGTATGATCAGCCTATTTATGTGCCTGTCTTTCCTGGTAGGCTGTCGGAGAGACTGAGAGAGTCAGACCTGAACCAAGGACTGAAAAATCCAATCATAAGGGTGTTTTTCCCTCACCGCTGAGCTTGTATCTACCGGGCGTTTATTAAAGTGTCGGCTCTGCATCTCGTGCTTCTCCCTCCCATGTCTTTTCTCATAACAAAACCAAGGGTGTCATAACCAGATGGTCAGATCCAGCCAAGCCTCCAGATCAGAGCCTGTTGAGGCAGAAAGGACAGAGGACCTGGTTGCAAATAGGATGCGTGATATCCTGAAAAGCATTATGTACAAAAGCCTAGGTGTGCAAGTCTTAACATGCAACTTATGTGGCACAAAATATGCTCCCCTCAGACCAAATATGGTCACATGCATTTGAATGAAAGTGGGTGATGTTGCATGACCAAGAAATGGGCAGAGACTGGTTCATGAATAGGTGTGGTTAAACTGCTGTAGCAAGAATAAGGTGATATATTTACATCTGTTGGTTTTGTGACATCACAAAAAACTGATTTCAAAACAGGCTGTTTTTGTAGCTTATTTTCCATTTACAGCTCTGGAAAAAAAATAAGAGACCACCGCGAAAATGTTCAGTTTCTCAGGTTTTATCTTTTATAGGTGCAAGTACTGAACTGAACAGCTTTGCCTTAGTTTTTAAGAACTGGCCACATTGCAGGAGGAGAGTGTTCATTACAGTAGTGTTTTTTAACGCTTTTCCTTATTAAATAAGATTTGATTCAGGTGATCACCTAAACAGTACCTCATAAAGCAGAATGAGGTGCTTGTGTTGGAATTTAACAGACACTGGCATGGAATGGTTGTCATTCTCACAGAGATGCTGATTTAAAAAATAAATTGCAGTGGTCTCTTACTTTTTTCTAGAGCTGTATGGACTGTTTAGATGGGGGGAGTAAACATATTATTTGAAACAATGTTTACAGACTTTACTCCGTTTTAATTCCAGAAAAGTGATGATGTTGGCCTTTTATTGTCTTGAAAGGCATCGCAGTTACAATATGTAGCAGTAAAATTGCAATACTGATATTTTGTCCATATTGTACATTAGTGGCACTCTCTTGAAACTGTGTTGTTGGCAGACTTCCTTAAGTAAAACCAGCAGTCTGTCACACTTTCCCACCTCCTGGTGATCAGCAGTTGTCCTTACTATGTTGTCCTTGCTCCACCCTGGAAATTTCCACCTAATTACTGTTCACGCCTGCAGGTGATTTTGTTTGTGTGTTCATATACTGGATTCACTCAGACTTTGCCTTGCATTTACCCCTGTGCCTTTGTCTTCGGTAGTCCTTGGCATGCCTTTACTTAAAAAAATGAAGCTTTTCTTTAAAATTGTACTGACTAAAAGTTCATTACTCAAATTTTAAAACTGTTTCAAATTAGTGGCATGGGGTGAACAAAAAACACAATCAGCAGTTATAAATCTACTCTGTCCTGGGAAATGCTGCAGCATGGTTTTAGCCTAGAGGTCTGCAAAAGGCAGTTTACCCACCTGTCCCAAGTGGTCTGTGGGTGGGATTTGTTTGGAGATACAGTGGTCTTGTAAGGGTTGGTATTATGGATTGCTAGGTGGGAGAGGTTTGGACAGTTATTAGCTGGCTGAAACCCCTACTAAAACTTATCTACAAACTCTAACTGTATTTTTCTTAGAAAATTGTTGACTTTTTTGACGTTTTGGCACAATTAGGTAATAATACGTTGGTTAAGATAAAAGGTAGAGAAGCCTGTTTGCATGGCTGTGCTGCAACATGCTGTCTGTCAGCTTAGTGACATCATGTAATTTAGGTACAATGAGTCTGAAGGCTGTTTCACTGTTGCTGAGGGTGTGTGGGCATGGTCTGTGCCAGTGGTACTGATTACAAAGGCTAAACGTGGGCAAGAGAAGACAAGGATAATAGCCCAAAGTTAGTGGGCGCAGGTGGGAATAATCTCTGGATGAAGTGGATTACTGTGGGCAGGAATGGCACTGCTGGCACAAACAAAACTGAATTTTATGGGTGCAGGTGCACATATATGGTTAAAACATACAAACTCTGACCTTAATAATCAAGCCCAAACGGTTTTGATCTTTTGACAGGTGCTCCAGAGCTTCAGTAACAAGGCTAACATTGCTACTGCCTAATGTTAGCATTGCATTTATTATTGTTCTCACTGTCAGGACATAGGCTGGCATTTACTTTAGAATTTTACCTAGCTTTTAGCTTCACCTTAGCTTTATCCACCAGTCTTACCTATGCTTGCTCTATTTTCTGCTTCATTCCTTGTTACCATTAGCAGAGCTTTAGTTAGTTTGCTTCTTCTCATGGTTCTTCTGTTTGCTTCTTCTCATGGTCTATTCTCTGTATACATTGCTAACCTTGTGTTTTTGCCCCTGTAAATAGGCCCTCACTAGTGTCCATACCTCCCCAGCCACATAGCAACAAAGGCTTCAAAGCTGTGCTAAAATAATGCTATTAGAATAACATCATTTCAGCTCTTCCAGAGTTTGCCTGGTGATTCCTACATCATTAACTTGCTGTTTTGCTGTTTTCCAAATGCTACTTTTTGAGCCTGAGTAGAATCACACCACTGTAGTGTTAAAAATGGTTTGGCAGCAAAAAAAATAAATGCTTGTATCTCTACATTTTCTCTTTTCTTCCAAGCTTATTTAAATGCACCTTAGAATCTCTGCCTCTCAGTAGTACTGCACAATCCATATGATCAGTTACACCCCGAAAAATGATGCGAGTGCTACATCAAAGCACATGTTGTGCTGTGCCTCCTCACATATGTACATATAGTCCTCAGAATGACTAAAAACTTCACTGGACTGATGCCTGCAGAAGTCCAGATCCCGTATCTATAAATGGCAGGAAGACGATTACCCTGCCAAATTTGCATCTGACACCTTCGGGACTAAAGGGCATACAAAATCCGGTTGCTAAGTCACGAGCCTTCATCACAAGCTTCTTAAATAAGTGCCTCGACCGCAACCCGAATCCCTCGGCAGCTCGGCATGAGGCCTCTAAAAAGAAAGGCTCGTCTGAAAGTCCTTGACACAGTACAGATTTTTGGCAGAGCATAGTTTACTTTTGCCGTGCAATAAGGACAGCAGCCTTTTCCTAATACACACTAATGTAGAGGCAAGAGGCGAGTTTCTGGCTCCTTGACTCCAAAGTCGAGAAGCTCTTTGCCACTGTGGTATCCAGAGTAAACACATTGCGTGCTGGAGATTTCATCAGTCAATGCACATTACAGGCAAGAGGAATTTCTCTTAAATTTATATACACCCATATATAGTACAAAGACTGGAATGCCATGGGATGCACTATCAGATCAAAAGTAGGGGTGTAATGATACAGTCAACTCACTTTTTCGGTTCAATAGGCAATTCAAGGCTCATGATTTAATGCACTCACAATACATTCAACACAGTAAGTTATTACTTTTCTTCTAAGAATACACAGCTGTTTTCAAACTATATCCTGCACTCTAGGAGTGTAATGATATACTCATTCCATTATTCAGTTCAACTCATGATACTGAGTTTATGATCCAATATTTTCTGAGTTTATGATCCAATCTCTACAACACAATTAAACTGAAGAAACATCATGACTGTTTTCAGTTCTGGCATAATTTAATATTGAAACTAGAGCTGAAAGGTGTGTGTGTGTGTGTGTGTGTGTGTGTGTGTGTGTGTGTGTGTGTGTGTTGGTTGATGTATGACATGAATGTGTTGGACTGGGCTGTTGATAGGTACTGGTTGAACACAATAAACAGTGCATATGCATCAAAAATGCATTTTTGTTTTGCAATATTGTGGTATTTCATTGTATTGTTGCACCTCTGTTCAGAAGGTCACCATCATGTTATTAGGGAACAACATGAAGATATTGAATAGTGCTTACAGTAGATTATTTACTATCCGGATTTGTCATTGAATAATTCAATTGTTATCTTATCTGTCATTTAAACTCTGAATATATTTGTAGTTACATTTAAAATGTATTCATTTTTGCAGGTTCCTGCACATGAGTTACAGCCACAGTGATTATGGAGTACTAGCATCAAATTAAAATAATTTTATAAATGATTCAAAATTGATGAAAAAATGATAAAAATTGGATTTATATGATTTGAAAACACTCATTCTAAACCATTCCACACTTAAAATAAAAAAAAATATGTTCTTCCCAAAAGTAAATCTAGTAAAAAATAATCCTTTATAAAGCAGAATTCCTCCCAAAATCCATGGGATAGTGGCTTCTCACTACCACCATTCCCTGCAGTCCCGACGGACTGCACATTTCAATGATTTCCCTGCTGAAAAGGACCTGATTCAACTCATCAAGGCCCTGCTAATTAGCTAATGGTGAGCTGCATCCTGTTTGTGGAGGGACATATTACTGCAAAATGTAGTGTTTACTCCACTCTGGCACATTCAGTTCAGCTCACGAATGGTTTGGTAATTAGCCAGTGAGTCAAATTAGGCGGGTAAAATCAGCTCTTTATTAGTGGGGTCCTACAAGTATGGAGTCTTATGCATCCGCACTAAACTGTACACTCACCATCCACTTTATTAGAAACACCTATATTTTGGTTCCATTCACGGTTTCACACTGCAGAATATCTGTTGTCATGATGCTTGTCACCATTGTTTACTGGTCAATTTCTGATCACAAGACAGCTGTTGACCAGATGTTCTATGGGTGCTGGAGCATTTTCAGCACAGCAATGACACTGGTACGAGTAAACCAGGCACGCCACTAGGTTGAGAGTGATCAAGAATCCAAAACTACATGTTGCTCCATGGTCAGAAGCCGACCATTAATGAATGACTAATCGATGGCTAACACAAATGGTGCATCCATAGATGTGTCTCTAACTGTACGCCAACAAAGTAGGGGTTTCTGTTAAAATGGCCAGTGAGCATAGTGACCATAGCATGGCATATGAAATGTATTTAAAATTTTATTTGTTTTGGTGCCAAGAATTTTTTGTTGCAATCCATTTGTATTATGCATTCCTAAATACAGGGGTCACAGTTTGGTTCTCAGGACTTTTTAGATGGTAAACAATCTTTGTTTCAGTGTAAATAACAATGCAGAGATGAGGATTTGCTTAAGAAGCACTGATTTAATCTGTTCAAGCAAATGTGCTTTCACTCGCCACCGCTCGGGCATTTTCCAGGTCCCTCACCTTCTGTGGTTTTCCCCACCCACTTATGGGCAGAAACTTTCCTGAAAGATCTCCTGGGTTCAAAGATCTTGTCTTTTGTTTTTCCGTTTGTTTCTAAGACCTAAAATAAAAGAAATGTGGGCATTTTTGTTCTTTATGGGCATTTGCATGTGACGCCATTTTTAAAACTCCAGTAGCGGTTATTACGTGTTTTTTAAATTACAATAACTTTGGTTCTATGTGACATAGGAACACCAAACAAAGCTCAACATGACATGTTACACCTTGAGCATCAACACAAACCGGGGGAACTTCCATTTAAGGAGTCGTATGATGGTGATTTACCATTTGTTGCGCTTCTGGCACAGATCCGTGCCACTCACGTCCTAAGAGTTAAAGTACTTTCCTCAGTAAAAGCGATGCTACATTTGTGATATAGTGGTCTGTAATATTGCAGGCTCATTTTAGAGTGAGGAAGATGTTTCCTGTCACCTTTAATCCACTGGATGTCAGTCAAGTAATCAGCCCAATTTGCTGGTATCTGGCTATTTCTAATTTCCTCAATACGGCCAGCTGAAGATCTCAATCAATGTCCCCAACCCTCAGGTGTCAAGTCAGCGCCGGATCGACTGGAAGCCCTTATTTAGAAAATCATGGATGGAAGGTGACATTTAAGACTGAAGAAGCTTGTTGTAGCCAAATAAGGGCAGCTTATCTCTTAGCAAAATAATAGATTTCCGCTTAGACAGTCTGTAAGACAGCATTTATGGAATCGCCAGCACTCCAGGTCATTTTCCGTCTTCACAGAGAAATTGTGTAAAGTGGAATGTGAGCCTAAAACCACATGATTCAGCTGACACTGAGTGTCTGAAATCTGAAAGTATGATGGGATCGACTCGCTGGCATGAAACGAAGACGAACGCGCCGTCACGCTTCCCGAGTGCCAAACTCTCAGGAAGGCAAATTGTCTCCATTTGCATGCCTCCTTCATTTTTTCCAGCAATATTCAAACTCTACAGACCCCATACGAATTACTGGATTTGCACACACTTCGGCGGCCGTGGAGCTTATTTCCATTTTCCCGTCGCTAACATCCCTTTCTTTCCCTATGAGGTGCCGAGTGTTGCGAGAAAAATACGCTAACAATGGACACAGGGAGATACGTCTCGTATTTGAGCTCAGACTGTCCATTGTGTTCCGAAATTGCTGAGATTGCAAAGAATCCAGAGCATCTGACTTTCCATTATGTGTGGCAGATTCAACATAAATAACAATACAAAGAGCATCAAACGAATTAGAGACCCCTGAAACGTAGAGTGCATTCTTCACTCTAACAGAAAGATGACAGTTGTAGAGAATGGAGAGCTGGAAAGGACGATATTTGCCAAAATGAGTACAACCACTCAAAAAAAAAAAAAGACTGTGCCACAAAAGATACTGTAGAAAAGGTATTTTAGTTTGCTAAAAAAACATATTTGTAAATGAGATGGGTGAAAAGTCTGAGATAAGCAAAAACATTTTAGAATTTTGGGGAAAAAACAAAGAGAAATGAACAATTTGGATCCTAAACAGTTTGAATTTTAAACAAATGTGGCTAAAATCTGATCTGGAGACAATCCAGATACTGGTCACATGAGGTGACCACTGTATAGTGTACTGGACATACAGTATTGCACAAAAGTCTTAAGCCACCCCTCATTTCTTTATATTTATATGTCATGGCTGGTACAAGCAAGGAGGATGCTGCGGCAAGAGAGCTTGAATGAACAAGAGTGTTTTTTCAAAACTGAGAACAAGGGGTGAGCCTGAAAGCTCCAAACGAAACAAGTCCTAGAACTGAGGTGGTGCTAGATCCAACCACCGAAGTCTCTCCACTCTCTGCCGGGCAGGGGTTTAAGGGACCTGATCAGCTGGCTGCTGTATTGGTCCCGATACTCTTAGGCACACTCACTGGTGGGCAGTAAATTCGGCTCCTCTTTCCTGCTGGAGCCTCACAAGGGGGGAACACCTCACACTCTGGCTGGGCTGCTCTTGAGCCAAGTATGTAGGGAAAACAGAGAATAGACACACAGAGGGATAGAGGGGACAGACGCTGTCTGCAGATAGTCTTTAGTAGTCTTTGCCTTGGCTTCCGTGCCTTGTCTCGAGCAGTGGTGGAATGTAACAAAGTATTTGTACTTCGTTACTGTACTTAAGTACATTTTTACGTATCTGTACTTTAC
>JBBPCZ010107207.1:0-10783 GCA_037974445.1 Brycinus macrolepidotus
GGAATCAAATTCCTTGTATGTGCTTGCACATACTTGGCCAATAAACACGATTCTGATTCTGATTCTGATTCTGATTATTGACCCAGGAGGAAACTGCTTATGCAATTGCTGCACAGTCACACAGAGACACAAAGACAAGAACAATATAAAATGTAGTATAAATCAAAATAAAAAAACTAAAACTATTAGTTATTAAATAACTAAGGCCTGTACATATGCCATTATTATTCCAAAATATGAAATACTGGTTGTGTGAAATCCTTACCACAAATGGCAATGTATTTTTAGGATTTGCACAATCATTCTATCTTTTACATAAATTTATTTTAATTTTTACTCCATTGATTTGAAATTATTTTTCTTTAAATTACTTTCTTTTCCTTTTATTTTTTATGTGTTTTATCTCTCTTTTCTGATTCTTCTCTCATGTTGGCTTTTATTGCCTTCCTCCTTGAAAAGAATGGTGCTATTTGTCATGGAAAAAAATGTATAATTATAAGCAATTGTCAGGTTCTAAAATTATTGAACTTTTACTGAGGCTCTGTGGGTTTTACAGTGAATCAGATGAGTCATAATTATTTATCACGTTATTTGAAGATCAGCCCATTTTGGGTGTGCTGCTTTGATTTATTTAGTTTGGGGAACTCCTAGAATTTCTCAAGAAGTTCATGAATGTTTACTCAAGCTCAAACCCCTCAAAAATACCAACACACCCTTATCACTATGCAACTGTTTTAGTGATTCCTCCAGAAGTTCTTTGCTACATCTATGCATGTAAAGCACATTGAATCGATTTGTGTACTATATAAATTAACTAACTTGGCCTTACTAGACCTTATTTTTGGGTTCAAGCACTGTTAGTAGATGGGTACACCTTTAGTTAAGGCACATATTCCATTCGTTTGCTTCTGCTGCGTGGTTGTGCTGCTCCTTTATGGTGTTTGATTGCCCCACTCATCATGCAGGTTGGGTACTGGGCCAGTCTCGTGTCTTTTTGCTTTTCTACTTTTTAAAAACTGGAGCACATGACATGACCCTGGAGGATCTGGAGACATTCTGTGTTGAGGAAGGGTCTCAGATTGCTCGCTCATCTTCTCATAAGGTATTATAGGGGAAGACTCAATGCTGGTATGTTAGCAAATGGAGGACACACTAAGTATTAAACAGAGTGGTGCCAGTAATGGTAATATTTGCATTGTTTTGTTAAAATTCATTCCATTTCCCCCATCTTTACCAAGGGTGCCAAGAATTATTGGCAGGTGTCAATAATTTTCTTGACAGGTGTCGTCTAGGTGTACTTAGCCTGCAGTAACTTAGTTGAATAGCAGATGTTGATTTAAGTATAGCTTTACAGGTTTAAGGAGCAGACTTGGACTACTTGAGCACCGATGTACGTCGCTATGGATAAGAGCGTCAGCAAAATGCCGTGAATGTAAATGTAAATGTAAATTATGTAGCTGAGGGTACATTGCAGGACAGTCCTGGAAGACAAAGCTGAACCACAGCTGAAGGCGCAAAACTGAAGAGGCACAATCCACCTTTCCAGACCGGTCCGATTTCCCAATTCATGATGAGAGACTCATGAGCCATTGTTGCATTCTTAGATCCCCTTTTTGACCCTCATATCTATACTTATATGTACACTTTTATGTTTGTATTGCTGTTTTTTCAGTTTCAGCGGAAATTCGTGTAGCAGAAGCAATTCAGAACTCAGAAGGTCTCAAAGAGGGGGCTGTTTTTCTCTTGGTCTTAACTCTTTTTCCCTCATTTGGACTTGGTCTTGACTCGATTAGTACTGGTCTTGGACATGTTTAGATTCGAAAAAAGTGGTCTACAGCTCTACTGGATATTTCGTAAACATTATATTTTTTTCTTTTCATTTTGGCCTCCTGTCCACAAGAAAACAGTGTTTTTAGTCAGTGAAAAGCAAGGTTTTTGAAAAATACATTTTGAAATTTTAAGCATCAGCTGGGTTGTTTATTTTTTCTCAAAAGTTTCAAGGTTGCTAACAAGTCTCTGATTGTATTTAGCTGTACTTTTTCATTAAGCTGCACAGTGCTGTACACTGGTGTCAGAATCTTACGCTCAGTGCGTTTCAGTGAGGCATTAATTGCAAGTATTAAAATTGTCTCAATGATTCTAAAGATTTGTGAATTAATAACAATTAAACATAGCACAATACAGATGGAGATAAAGAAAAACTTGACTTACCTGATCTGGACAAGGTGGACAGTTCAGAGACAGCCGTGGCAACGCAAACCACCACACTGCAGCAAGCTTTTATTTTCTGGCAGAAGTTGAAACTGTGTGAGACATCAAATTACAGAGGACTGATAGCTTGCACGTCCAACCGGCTGCCATCCATTTTTCACAAACTCTCTCTTCAGCTTCTATGTAATGTGTAACACATTCTTGTGGCATATTTCATCAGATTTTACAAGGTATCATCACCCCGTACTGGGCTGGCATGCCCTTAAGGGTAATTTTGAGGCATTATCTCTGGAAAAACTATGTTTTTAAAACACCTGGATATAGACTAGACCTTATGCTCAGTGCAGTAATTACTGGAGTGTGGGGAGTACAGCAAACAGACTCCCTGAAATTTGTATTGGACACCTTATATAGATACTGACCCCAACATGCCACACAGAAAGATCCAACATACCTCAGCTTCCATCAACACCACACACACTGCTTCTCTTTATATCTCTCTTATTCATAATCCATGGATCTATCATAACATGCAGAAAGATAGATTGATTATTCCTAACTCCAGACCTTTTTTGATATCATTTAGGTTAAATGTTGGATGCTAGTGGGCTAAGTGATATGCCTTGCGATCATCAGCTTGTTTGAGACATAACAATGCCTATTACAATAACTGAACAAGTAAGGTACTATTTTTTTAAAGTTATTTTTATATGGAAGGATTTTCCTGCATAAGGTTCCAGGTATGCCACGGCTTAGACTGTATCTTTAACCTTTGCGTTTATCACTGAAATCTCATTTAGCTCTGTGACATAAACATATGCTATGCGATGTTAAATATGACTCATTCAAAACAAAGGAGTCAAAAGAGTCCTGTCGCTAAGTGAGCTAAGATTACTCAAATGCCATGGACACCTTTGAATGCCTGGAATGTGAGTAAACATCTGAATAAAACAGGTACAACGGCAACCTTTTATTTGAACTTTACGGCTCATTATACAGCATGTGACTGAAAAAACAATTAACAGAAAACGGCAGGGTTTTCCCTGCACATTCACACTTTTCTTGATCAAACAGCTTTTTTCCAGGAATCTCAACTAAAGTTCCCTCCAGCAAGGAAATTTGTGACATGCTGAGTATGAGAAATGGTCTTTATCTTTCAGTTCTGCATTTCACACTGGTCAGAGAACAAAAGATAAAAAAGCCTCCAGGTCTCCTATTCATTCTTCTGATCTTAGTGTGTGATATTTATTTAACACCCTCCACCCCAACAACCCTAGCCTGTTTAACTCAACACAATAACACTGCTTGGTAGCCATGGATTCAGCCTGCTGGATCTCTGAATAGCCCAAACTTTAAAAACTATACAAACTGCAGATTCATACTGTATTAAAATCACTTAACATTTATTACTGTCAGACTGTAAAAACTACACACATGGCAGATTCATACTGGATTAAAACCATTCCACAATTATTAGTCAGACTGTAAAAAACTACAAACTGTAGATTCAGACTAGATTAAAATCCCTCTACAATAATTACTGTCAGACTGTAAAAACTACACAGTGTAGATTCAGACTAGATTAAAATCCCTCTAAAGTAATTAATGTCGGACTATAAAAACTACACACTGCAGATTCAGACTAGATTAAAATCCCTCTACAATAATTACTGTCAGACTGTAAAAACTACACACTGCAGATTCAGACTAAACAGGAAGGCCCTTCAAAGCGTCGTCTCCAGAGCAGGGGAGTTGAGTCCTGATGATCCTTTCTGCACTGGAGACGACGCTTTAAAGGACCTACCTGTCTAGTCTGAATCTGCAATGTGCAGTTTTAACAGTCTGACAGTAATCTTCACCATGCGGTGCCTCTGAAAGGCAACTAACATCTGCGAGGAACCCAACACACCCATGCCATCCCTTCTTTGAATTGCTGCCATCAGGCAGACGTTACAGAGCTCTCCAGACGCTCACAACCAGACTGAAAAACTGTTTTTTCCCCCAGAGCAGTGTCTGCTCTAAACCTGGTCAAAAAACTCAGCAACTACAGAGCAATGTGAATGTCATTCAGTGCAACATCGTTCAAAACTGTTTACTGTGTCTTAATTATTTATTCTTGATACTGACTTGCTGCTATTTTTGATACCTATACTGTTAGTTCTAGTTATATATCTACTTATTTGTCACATCCATTCTGCTAGTTCTTAGTCATTTATTTATTTATTCAGTCTCCTTAAATAGTGGTCTATTCTGGAACAGCGCATACATTTTCCACTTGATATAACACTTTATCTCCGTAAGTACTGGTCTCCACTTGACATCACACTTCATTTGTTATTTGTTTTATATATTTTATACTTATCTTTACAAGAGATATACATCTTCAGAGCTGCAAATCTTATCTCTTTGCACTGTACATTCCTGTGTATTGCAGTCACAATAAAGATATTCTGTTCTATTCTATTAAAATCCCTCTACAGTTATTACTGTCAGACTACATAAATGACACAAACTGCAGACTCATACTGGATTAAAATCAGCCTACAATCAGCCTACACACCGAATTAAAATCACTCCCCAGTTATTACTGTCAGACTGTAAAAACTACACACACTGCAGATTCATATTGGATTAAAATTACTCTACACACACACACACACACACACACACACACGCACACACACACACACGCACACACTGCAGATTCATACTGGATTACAATTCCTCCACAATTATTACTGCCAGATTGGCTTTACATGGTAAACAGTTTGGACAACTGACAAATTGAGCTAAATTTCACTAGCGCTTCATGATGCACAGCCTCCTTAGAGCTGCTTTGCAACTTTATCTAGAAGTATCATTATCATGATGTTGACAGATTCCTGAGGTAAAAGAGTAAACACTACACTGTTTACCTTTGATCATTACATCATGCCTTTGCTATCTGTCGGTCAAGTTATTGCTTATCCGCTCTATGGAATATAACCACTGACCTATGATATCGACCTTTACCCTCCAAATCCCCTTAACGGCAGGATTATTAATTAACCTTTAATCTTAAGCTTTCTAACTATTATGAATGTTTCCTGCTACGAAGCTGACAGCCATTCTGCAGCAGGTATGAAGGTCTGAAGCAGCTCACATTCCTCCAAATTTGATAATCCATCACTATTAAAGTACATCTTTGCCAATGATCACACAGCTGTACAGGATATTACTCTCAAACTGGACGCTGTCTTCAGTTTTCCTGCAAAAATCAGTTACCACCTTACACTCCAGGCATAGCAAAGCCTGTCTAATGGGATTGACCTCTGCTGAGATTATCCACTCCACTGAATACAGCAGTTCAGGTCTGGCTGAATGTTTGTTTTTTGTTGGGAAAAAGTGAAAGCACTTTCATCACTCCTCAAAAAACACTGTTCTTTATTGAGTTGCTCATAAAAATAAATGTGCTATTTTCAAAAAAAAAAAAAAAAAATCCCCACAATTTTTGAGTGTCTTCACTTCACAAGCCTTTTTATTGGGCATATACAACCACTTTTTGGTGTTTTCCTTGGCAACCATCTGAGGGACCGACTCAAACCCTGATTTCCCCTTTGGGATGTCAGTCTTGCCCTGGGCTGAGTCACCCAGTTTTTCACAGAGTAGAAGGAGCTTTGCCAGCTGTGTAATCAGAAATGGAATTTCAAACTTCCAATCCATTAATGACTCATACACTACCTTATAATACTCAGAACAAAGAGTCCTAACTGCTTCTTGGTTTGAACATCCAGACTGGATGAGGGGAAAACCTGACTCAAGACCAAGACCAGACGTGGACAAGACTGATTAAAAAATTTCATTCAATCATTAAATGAATAAAACACAGAAAGATTTGCTTAGGTTAAGGTGGGCTTATGAAGAGATTTCCCACTCTATGGTTTGGCCAAAGGTCAGTTAGTAGCTTTGGGTTTGCTCTCACAGCTCTTTCCAAAGATGTTTGCATGAGACTGGAGAGAAACAAACATCCACTGTTTGCTCAACTCTGAGCTGAGAGTTGAAATATTCCAGTGAATCAGTGGTTAATAAATGCACCAAACACCAACCCTGTTCCCAGAACCCTGGTCCGGTCGAACTGTTCATTGGATTGTTCCGATGGTAAGAGAAACTTTTTGTCTTAGCAATGTTTTGCAATTATCTGCCTGCACACACACACACACACACACACACACACACACACACACACACACACACACACACACACACACACACACACAATCACATTTTAGTACTTCTTATGAATGTGATCCCTGAGTGTTTTGGTAGGCAGCTGTTTTCTGCAGGTTTCTGCTGCTGAAGAACAAGTGATGAAATTCTGAGTTGAGACCAGAAGTGTGTAAGATCAAACTGAAACAAGACCAGGTCAAGACCAAGACCAGAAGTGTTTGTGAGACCAGTGCAAGATCACCTTCAGAATTTGACCAGGAGTGGTTGAGATCCTGTTGAGACTGGGACGAGAAGAGGGAACAACTGACTCGAGACCAAGACCAGAAGAGGGAACAACTGACTCGAGACCAAGGCCAGAAGAGGGAACAACTGACTTGAGACCAAGACCAGAGGAGGGTACAACTGACTCGAGACCAAGATCAGAAGAGGGAACAACTGACTCGAGACCAAGGCCAGAAGAGGGAACAACTGATCTGAGGCCAAGATCAGAAGTAAAAAATGTAAAAATGTTTATATATGTGATAGATAACATAAGAATAAACAAATAAATAATAAAGTGAGCTGCATAAAATCATATGTGTTAGTTCAGATCTGTTTTTCCCTTGTTGAGCGATGTGTATGCAGATTTTATTTTAGCTACATTTCCTCTTGTTCGGTACTAAAAATAAGACACTTCACTTTCTAAAAATAACACATTGCTCTTTCTAAAAATAGCACACTGAACGTTCTATAAATAATACACTTCACTTTCTAAAAATAACACAGTCCTTTCTAAAATTAACATACTTCACTTTTACCATAACACATTTCACTTTCTAAAAATAACGCGCTTCACTTTCTGAAAATAACATACGTCACTTTCTAAAAATTACACACTTCACTTTCAAAAAATAACACACTTCAGTTTCTAAACATAACACATTTAACATTCTAAAAATAACACACTTAAATTTCTAAAAATAACACATGTAACATACTAAAAATAACACACTTCACTTTCTAAAAACAACACATTTCACTTTATTAAAATAACATAAGGGTTAGGTTTAAGGTTTATCTTGAGAGTTTAGGGTCAGAGTTATACTTTAGGGTCAGATTTAAGGTCAGGGATATGTTTAGGGGTAGCCTTCATCATAGAAACCAATGCAGTTCCACAATGTATTTTGTGGAACTCCACAATGTACACACCACAGCACACAGTGTGAACAGCACGAAATTCTTCCTGTGCATTTAACCCATTCACCAAGTGAAGCAGCAGGCAGCCAGGAACACAGCACCCAGGGAGCAGTGTGTGGGGACAGTACTTGCTTAAGGGGTGCCACTAGCAGTCTTGGGATCTGAACCCACGACTTTCTGATCGCAGGGCAAATGCCTTAACCACTAGGCCACCAGCGGTAAGACTTGTTTCTGCCTTGTTTCGAACCGGGGACCTTTTGCATGTGAGGCAAACATGATAACCACTACACTACAGAAACCCGCAAAAAACCTTGAATCTTATAAATGGGACACAACAACTTAGAGATGCAGGGGATTGAACACTAGGCCTCATACATGCAAAGCATGCGCTCTACCACTAAGCTACATGCGCTTCCAAAGGGTTTAGGGTTAAGATTTATGGTTTAGAGTTTAGGGTTAGTGTTGGAGTAAGAGTTAGAGGTTAGGGTTAGAGTAAGGGTTTATGGTGAAGGTTAGGGTTAGTGGTTTAAGTTAAGGGTTTAAGGTTTAAGATCAGGAGTAATTTTAAGGTTAGTCTTTATCATAGAAACCAGTGCAGTTCCACAATGTATTTTAGGTACCTGTAGAACATTATGGAATGCTGTCGCAAACATTGGACTCTTCCTCTACTGCTCAAATGCTCTCCTGTTCAGTGCCCATAAAGGTTGCACTGAGCATGTATATGACAAAAGAATTTCCCTCGGGATAAATAAAGTTCTTTCTTATCTTATCTTATCTTACTGCCTCCTTGTGGACAAAAGTGCAACAGCCCACTAATCCACCTGGATATATACTGATAAACTTGCAAAAATGTGAGTGTACCCCTATTGAGCAGGTAATCAGTGTTGATGTTTAGAGTTAATATGCAGACATTAATGATACATATACACATCTTTAGATAGCAGTTTCAGTACTAGTGAAAAAGAGCAGGCCTAAGTCTTCACATCAGGTTATCTTAGGTAAACTTTGAATATTTTTCTGCGTCCCATTTCATTCAACGCTGGACACTAAATTCTCAGGCGCTTCAAATGAGCTCCGTCACGTTCACTCACAATGTTTTATGCCAATACAGTATTGAATATCATGCTGCTGCCACATAAACACAAATAACAATTTGGCTACAAAACCACCATTAACCACATTCAGGACCTCCACTTCCCCTGACTCACAACACAGTTTAAAAAGTCTCGCCCATTTACTCAGGGCTAAAGCTGTGGCTGTCGTGTGTGTGAATTGCGTGCGAGTGTGGGTTCCTGTAAAGCATTTTAGACTGATGAAAAGGCTGTTTTCGGTGCATCAGCTTGAGATATATTGTTAGTCAACCAGTTATTTGTGGCTAATCATCATGCGGTTTTTCATAAGTGTGTTTCATACACCAGGATGTTATTTGTTGTCTTCAGCTCCACCTTTAATATGATAATAACCCATAAGCACCACAGGGCTGTGTCCTCAGCCCAGCTATCTTCACTCTGTTCACCCACGACTCCTCTAACACTATAGTTAAGTTTGCAGATGATACCACTGTAGTGGACTGACGACAGGAGATGACGAGACTCACTACAGAGAGGAGGCACAGTGGTTTTCAGACAGCAACCTTGTTTTGAACGCAAATAAAACAAAGGAGACTGAATTGGACTTTAGGAGGGTCAGGAAAATGACACCTCCCCCTTCCACATTAATGGGGAGGAAGTGGAGAGGATCAACAACGTCAAATTCCTTTTCTACAGGAGCACAACAGAGAGCATTCTCTGCTACTGCATTACTGTATGGTACTCCAGCTGCACAGCAGAGAACCAGAGAGACTTGGTACGGAGAGTTAAGATCGCACAAAGGATTGTGGGCACCAAGCTCCCAGATTTGGACACAGTTTATGCTAGCCACTTATGAAAGAGAGCTAGCAACATCATTAAAGCCCAAACCACCCAGGTCACAAACTGTTTGTCCCTCTCCCATCAGGCAAGAGATTCAGGACAATTAAGACATGGACAACCAGACTGAGGAACAGCCCGGAGAGCTACCAAACAAGTTTCATTGTATTCTGATACAATGACAATAAAGCTTATCTTATCTTATATTTCCAAACAGCCCATTCTAGAATAGGATCACTTTTGACCTCCATCTCCAGGGAGCCTGGAAGCCTGGGAAGATCTCCAGAAGGTGGTGAGGGATCGCTTAGCAACAGGGAATCTCTTGTACAAAAGAAGTTGATGGACTGTCCTGCGTGTGAAACAAAGATGAGTCGGATGTCAGTAATGAAACCACAGTGCTCTTATTTGAATAATGTGTCTCGCTGGCACCATAATTACAGTGAAGAAAGAATCCATTAAAGGGGCAGCTGAGGTCCTTCTTTTAAAAGGCATGAAGCAAATAACCTTCTTACTTGCTGGAGCAAATCTCGTCAGGTCTCAGTCATCAGGTTCTCACAACAAAACCTACAGCCTCGAGTGAAGACGTCAGTTCATGGGATGGAAAGTATACACCTTCCTGATTAGGCTCAGAGGAATTTCCTCAGCAGGGTTGATGATTTGTGAAAAGGGTGGTAAGAAGTCCTCAGTAGAGCTCAGAAAAGGGGGAATAGATGGTCTAAATTACTTGATTGGATTGAGGATAAATGGGTGTTAGAAAATCCTCAGTAGGTATGAAGAAAAGAGGAAAAGGGATGTTACAATTCCTTAGCGGGGTTTAGGAAAAGGGGACCAGGCTGTGAGAAATCCTCTGTAGAGTTGAGGGAAGAAGGAGTTAGGCTGCATTAATTCCTCAGTGGGTTTAGGAAAAGGAGAATAAGGCTGTATAAATTCCTCAGTAGGATTGAGGAACGCTAAATAGAGAGTATAGGAAAGGGGAGTCGGGCTGAAGAATTCCTTAGGAGGGCTGAGGAAAAGGGGGAACAGGGTGGTATAAATGACTCAGCTGAGTTGAGGGTAAATGGCCGTCAAAATTCCTTGGTATGTATAAAGAAAAAATTCAGTTCAATTCAACTCAATTTTATTTATATAGCGCTTTTTACAACCAAGTTGTCACAAAGCAGCTTTACAGGGTTATTATATCTGTAAGGAGTGCAAGTGAAGACTCCGGCATATCTTGCTAAAGCAGCCTAGCTAGAAAGGGCAGAATTGAGGGGTATGATAGGCATGAGAGCGCCCTGAGACAC
>JBBPCZ010107218.1:0-10783 GCA_037974445.1 Brycinus macrolepidotus
GTGGGGGGGGGGGGGGTGTGGGAGGGTGGGGTGTGAGGGAGGGAGGGGTGTGAGGGAGGGGTGTGAGGGAGGGGTGTGAGGGAAGGGGGTGTGTGAGGGAGGGAGGTGTGTGAGGGAGGGAGGTGTGTGAGGGTGGTGTGTGAGGGAGGGGGGTGTGTGAGGGAGGGAGGTGTGTGAGGGAGGGGGGTGTGTGAGGGAGGGGGGTGTGTGAGGGAGGGGTGTGTGTGAGGGAGTGGGGTGCAAGTAAGTGTCACTTTTGACTTTTAAAGCAGTGCAGTCCAACAGTAACTGTAAATACATAAACTTCGCCTAGGACACTTACTAGTGATTGTAAACAGTTGTTTGACGATTTTTTAAACATATGTTATTATAATACTAATGTGTATGTAAGCTGAAGTTTTCCAAAAGCTTTTATATGTATGTTTGGGGATTTTTACAGTAAAAAAAAAAGAGAAATTTTAACGAGTTTTCTGAGTTTTTGGGGGTTTAGACTAGGTTATGTTGGGGGAAAAAAAAAAAAAAAAAAGGATATGAGATATTTGTCCATTACAGATTTTAAGGCTTTAAATATTAGAAAAGAACAAGTAATGCAGAAACGGGCAAAATACCCTCAGGGTTCGAAGGGTTAATACTGAACCATTCAGAGATCCACCAACATTAACATTACTAATCTCAGGACAAATGGATTTCTGATGAGAGCAGAAATGAAACACACTGCCAAGCGTTTTGCACCGAGGCCCAAAATCCCATTAGCATGCTCATAACGTGCAGCAGTACCTCCTCGTTGTAATTCATGACATGCTGTTTGATCTTGGAGGAGTCCACCCAGGTCACAAAATCCTCCATGTTCCTGTCAGAAAAAGATGAGATGATGTTACAGAACCAAACAACGACCTACAGTTCAGCCCACCTGCAAGATCTTCAATTAGGACAACAATAAACAGCCGACATCGGTTCGTCCAAAGTTCATTTCTCAAGGTATTATCATGTGGACAGGTGTATATATGTATATATATAAAAATAATAATAATCACAGCTGACCTTGTGACCAGAAATGCAGGATCTGTGACGATCTCTGGCCCGACACGAATATCTGGCCCACGGTGAAGGAAGTGGTTTTAGGTTCTGACGGAGTTACAATACAAAAACCTGGAATTCAACATTTGAGATATCCATGTACCCTAAATCAAGAGTTCTCTGGCTTTTTTCAACCAGGGACCTCTTATAGTGTAAAAAAGTTCCACAGACCCTCACATTCCACCTCTGCAATCATTAGACATATTATAGTATTCAGTATTTAAGTTAATATGGTAATATTTTCCCATATACCAACACTTGTATCACACCTCCAACACCACAAATACTGGGGTAACGGTTCATTGTGGAGACTCTGATTTCTTTACAGTGGTGGTGAAAGGAACCAGACGTCTCCAACACAAATACTGCCGTTTTATTCACTATTGACCCCTAGAGGAGCTCCACGTGTCTCTGAGTGTCTATATGGAATACTGATGATGGTAAAATAGTGGCAAATTTGAACTAAATCAGGTTTCTTTGGGGACTATTTTTCCCTGCCACCGCTCTGCATGTTCCCCTCCATCATGAATGGATTAGATTTTAGAATTTTAGGACCAAAAGCTTCTCAAAACTGGTAAAACAACATCTCAGCTGTCAGGCAGCACATTTATAACTGTTTCACGGAACAAAATTCTGTGAGGGAGCTTTTAGAGGTGGACGTCTGGTTCCATTCACCACCACTGTGAACAACTCTGACTCAGGGAGCTTCTCCAGAACGGAGCGTTTCACACCAAACCCACTCTGAACGACTTTGCTAATGTCTTACCTATTTAGTTCTGCAGAAAATTACAAAATTGCAGGTTTCTTTGTGAACTCGTCACTGAAAATGTTCCGTCCTATTAACGCTGCTTATGAAACCAAGTGCATCACATTGTGTCCTAGCAACCTTTAGAATACTGCCAAATATCATACTGTAGCTCATTCACGGTCGAAATAATTTCAAAATAAAAGTTGAGAGTGTGTAGTAACATCTTACGAAACTGCAGCACATTCATCTAACACATATGGAGCTCAAACACTGAGGTGTTGATCATGCATGGTGAAAAATGCTTCAAGTGTGACATTATATTTCTGTCGTATCACCATGATGACTGGAGAATACTGACTCACGTCAGTCTATAGACTACTGGCTCTGAAGGACAGGCTTTATTTTGGATGTAATTAGGAAGGATACGTCCTTGTTCAATGAACGTGATGGCAGTCTTCAGGTTCTGTGCCATTCGCAGCTTCAGCATGATGGAAGGAAGCCGCCTCCTACATGACAGAGGTGAGAGAAAGCACAGTGAGAAACACCCTCATTTCCCCGGTTATGTTGATAAACGGGTGACACTGCACATGAAAGTAACAGGCTGTTGTCGTTGAATTCCTGATCGAAACACAGGACCCGCAGCTTTGAAACCCGACTCGACACGACTCAGATGAACATTTGTCAAACTGGTGTTTTACATATCTGGGAAAACACTCAAGTCTTAATTATCAGTGTTTCCACGTCTGTGATACTCCCAGTGTTTATCATCACTGTGTTCACATATCCGTAACACACTCAATGTTTATCAGTGTGTTCAGACATCGGTAACCCACTCAGTGTTTGTTATTGGTGTGTTTACACATCTAGAACACACTCCGTGTTTATTATCAGTCTGTTTACACATTTGTAAC
The DNA here is from genome assembly GCA_037974445.1 of Brycinus macrolepidotus. NCBI lineage: Eukaryota > Metazoa > Chordata > Actinopteri > Characiformes > Alestidae > Brycinus > Brycinus macrolepidotus. The sequence continues at coordinate 2,737 of JBBPCZ010107218.1, forward strand.
ACACTACCAGTTTTAATTATCATTGTGTTTCCACATCTGTAACACATTCCCAGTTTTTATCAGTGTATTTAACTTTAACACACTCACTGTGTATAACGGGTGTGTTTACACATCTGTAACACTCATTTATTAATGTGTAAACACTAATAAAAAACACTGGGAGTGTGTAACAGATATGTAAACACCTAGAACACTGAGTGTGTAACAGATGAGTAAACACACTGCTGTTAGCCTCGCTGTGCTAAAGCTCCTCCTGCGGTTGCTTCTGCTGCTCGTAGAAACATTTAACACACTTCGGGAGAACTTTAACAAGAAGGAAAGATTCCCTTTCCTCCACCAAGGAAAACCAAGCGAAAGAACCGAGTGAAAGGTGCACTCACCTACAGAAGGAGGACGCACTGACTTCATTTGCGAGCGACAGATTCTGTTTGGTGGGGATCAGGCCAGTGCTGTAGCTGTCAATGAGAGAATTACAGCATCAGAAAACATATCCATTCCTTTTTCTCCTCCAAGACAATATTATGTGTAATGACAGACTTGGTATAGAGTGGAATACCAAACCACTATTAGTAAACAATAATTTTATTTATGTATCTATAGCATTTATGTCCGCTTCTCTTACTGACCACAGCAATTTTTGTACATAGCACATAGTGTTTATAGTACTAAGCATTTTATGGAGTATTTCTGGAAAGTTTTATTTAGACTTTTATTTGACCTACACTATGTTTTATTTTGTTCTTGTCTTTGTTTCTCTGTATGTCTGGGCAGTCGTAGCACAAGCAATTTCCTCTGGGATCAATAAAGTTTTCTGATTCTGATTCTGAAGAACCTCCGAATGACAAATGATTTATTGTTCAAGTCCACAGAGGTTTGTCCTTTTTTCTAGTTGGATCCGTCAGCCATAGGTGAAACTTACAGTTTCTCCAGTAACTGAGCTGTGCTTTGAGCTCTGAAACCATCCTTCTCATCCAAGTCGCGGATCTTCTTGGCAAGCTCTCTGATGTTACGACTCAGTTTGTTGTACCTGAAAGAGAAAAAACACCAAACCCAAATGACTTGCTGAACTGAATGGAGAACAAAAATATACATTTGCAAGGGGGCGGTTGCCATTCTAAGCAATATTAATTAAACGGGAATTCCACCACTTTGACTAAATTTCTGCATAACTCAGTGGCTTAAATATCATTAAGAGTCTGGTGTAAAACAGTTCAATATGGAGGTTCTGATTTCTGTACAGTGATAGTGGTGAATGGAACCAGATGTCTCCAACATATATCCAGCTATTTTATTAACTATCGACCCCCCAGTGAACCTCCACGTGTCTCTGAGTGTTTATATGGACGTTGATGTGAATCTGAACTAAATCACTTTTCTTTGGGGACTATTTTGCCTCACAATGGGTTTGAGGTTGGGGCAGCTGGTGGCCTAGTGGTTAGGGAGTTGCCCCTGCAATCAGAAGGTTCGAATCCCAGCACAGCGAGTGTCATCACTGAGGTACCCTTTGAGCAAGATACCGTCCCCACACACTGCAGAGAAAGAATTTCACACTGTTCACACTGTGTGCTGTGCTGTGTTCATGCGTGACTAAGATAAGATAAGATAAGAAAAGAAAGAACTTTATTTATCCCGAGGGAAATTCTTTTGTCATATACACGCTCAGTGCAACAAGAGGAATAAAGGTAAGATAAAGAGTTTAAAAAGAACAGTAGTAATAGTGCAAACAGAATAACAAAAAAAAACTCTAAACAGAGTAACAAATAACTATAACTAATAGTTTGTATTATAACTGTATATGACTATAAGGGGCCTCTTTACTTTAGGACCAAAAGCTTCTCAAAACTCTGGTAAAACAACATCTCAGGTGTCAGGCAGCAAATGCATAACCATTTAATGGAATAACTTTCCGCGGGGGAGATTTTAGAGGCTTCAGACGTCTGGTTCCATTCCCTAACACTGTAAACAATTCTGACATGTTGCGACTCAGTTTGTCGTACCTGAAAGAGAAAAAGCACCAAACTCAAATGACTTGCTGAACTGAATGGAGAACAAAAATATACAATTTGCAAGGGGGCAGTTGCCATTCTGAGCAATATTAATTAAAGGGGAATTCCACCATTTTGACTACATTTCTGCATAACTCTGTGGCTTAAATATCATTAAGAGTCTGGTGTAAAACAGTTCATTGTGGAGGTTCTGATTTCTGTACAGTGATAGTGGTGAATGGAACCAGACGTCTCCAACATATTTCACACTAAACACACTCTAAGCAACTTTGTTTATGTCTTACCTATTTAATCATACAGAATTTGCAAAAACTGTTGGTGAACTTGTCCCTATGTCTTGTCCGAACCACACTGCATATACAAGAAGTGCATAACATCGTCTCCTAGCAACCTTTAAAATACCGTCAAATATCGTATCGTGTAACACTCGTAGTCGAAGTAACTTCAAAATAAAAGTCATGAGCAAGCGGCAACATTTTACAAAATTGTAGCACATTCATCTACCGCATAAGAAGCTGAAATTACATCTCACTAAAATGCCCCAGCTTAATTTCTGATAGACACATATGAAACATTAATAAAAGACTTGCTCACTTGGTGTAATCCTCTCTCTTCTCGATGTGATATTTCCTCAGAATTTTCACCTCGTGTAGATTGTTGTCCACCTCCCAGTTAATGAAGTCGACTTTCTTCAAGAGCTTCTGCTCGTGAAACCTCAGTTTACGAACCATTTTAACGATTAAAAAACAATAAACAAGCAAACAAACAAACAAATACTGAACCGAGCTACAGGTCTCGTGGAGCTCCCGTTTGATTCACACGTGCAAAAAAGAAGTCCCTTAATGTGAGTATTTAAGTGGAAAAAAGCTAGATATTAACAATAATATATACTAATACATTATTTAGTCTAAATCTTTAGTAACCCAAGACCTCTCTAAACACATGGCTCACTGGAGAAATACAACACAAGCTCTGATCAGAAACACTGTCCCCTACAGGCTAGGATGAACACAAAAGTTCACTCCAGCGTCCGCAACCTGAACTGTTAGTGGATTATACACTATCTGGACGAAAGTATTGGGACACCCCTGTTTTTCAGGGTTTGGGCTAGGCCCCTTACGTCCAGTGAAGATCAATCTTCCAAACTTTGTGGACTCAGTTTGGGGAAGAACCTTTTCTATTCTTGCATGACTGTGCTCCAGTGTACAAAGCAAGCTCCATAAAGACAAGGTTGGATTAGTTTGGTGTGGACCTGACTGGCCCCATAAATGCTCTACAGAATGAATGGGCACAAATTCCGACAGAAACACCCCAAATTCTTGTGGAAAGCCTCCCAAGAAGAGTGGAAGCTGTTATAGCCGCAAAGGGGGGGCATCTCCATATTAAAGTCTATGGATTTGAATGCAATGTCATTAAAGGTGTCCCAATACTTTTGTCCATATGGTGTTTGTCATAATTTCAGCCACATCTTGATAATTTTTACGTTTTTATGCATACATGATGATAATTAATAATGTTGGGAGTGATTTACTGGATAAATATTATACATCTTTGTAATTTTGGTTGTCTGTGTTTTATTATGTTTGTATGACATGCATCATTGCTGCATTACTCTGGGCTCTTGTGATGATATTATTCACTCAGGCTTCATCATTTTTAGACATTTTCTATCACAGGGCTTGTTTTACCCTAAGGAAACCTAAAGGATACTTAGTTTGAACACCCTAAACCTGGGGTTAAGGCCCAGGATTATGTGTACGTTCTCTATATATGCAGTGGAAAAACCAGTTTCTTTGTTAACACCTATTAACAAAAGCTTAAAAGAAGCTTATTACTGTCAGTGGAAGATCCTAACCTTTAAGGCTTGGCTGACAAAGAGCAGCAAAAAGCTTTTTCACTAAAAGAAAACTAGAATAACTGGATCTGATGGCCAAACGAGCCCTGTCGGCGGCTTTCTTTCAGTGTTCATGAGCCCAGACCTGTCGAATATCCAGGTGAACGGAGGTGTTTTCTCTCTCCCACCAACAGATTTTTGATTTCTGGTCCCATTCTGAAGATCCAGAGAGTCAGGATGAGTCACTGGTGTGTCTCTTCATGATTCAGGCACAGGAGTGGTCAGAGCAGGCCAGTCATTCTCAAGTTGTAATTTAATTTTAGATCAAAATGTAGCAACTTTTGCTGCCGCCCCTAAAACATCTTCTGGTTTTTGATGATATCATCGTGCACCAGTGGGCGGGGCAACAAACATTAACCAATATTATCAACGTTTCATCAATGTTCACATTTTAAACAACCAAGCTGGGTAAATCTTGTTGGTCGCAGAAGATATTATGGTCAGTTGTGAGTTGCAAATGGTTGCGCTTAAAAAAAATGACAAAATTTGAAAAGTTGCACTAATGGCAGTAATATTTAGCTCTGCATTAAAATATAATTATAATACAACATAAATCAATCTTTTAAAACTTTAAAGACCCTTCAAACAGAGAAGGGTCCTCATGGGTTCTTTAGACAATGGCAATGGTTATACAGGAGCTCAGAAAATTCATACATTTATTACACAGATTACATCTGTATACAGTACCATTCAAAAGTTTTTGCACATCATGAGTTTTTACCACTTATCCATTCATTTTATAAACTGCAGATTTTTTTATAATATATTCTTTTTAAGCATCGGGAAGTTGAGTGAACAACTATAAATGAAAATATGTCAAATAAAACCAGTTTCCTTTCTAAGAGTAAAGAATCTGTAACAGTGCATGTCTGACTCCTATTAACTGGCTGTGTGGAGATACAGAGTCAAATTCTAGACCGTCCTTTAACTTTAAATTCACTCATTCACTGTTTCAGCACTTAATAGCTTGTTAAATATCTAACGCTCGTCTGGTGATCCACATTATAATTATAATTACAATGTGGATCACCACACCAAAAATGACATTTTCTGGCTATAAAGAGTGATGAACACACTGTAAATTTAAATACTGAGTGTATTTTTAGTAAATATTAAGTGAGTGACATATATAACTATATAACTATAAATACATGTCTACCCCCTATATATATATATATATATATATGTGTGTGTGTGTGTGTGTGTGTGTGTGTGTGTGTGTGTGTGTGTGGTAGATTGACCACGCTTGGTGGGATTTCACCTCAGACTAATGAGGTGTGAAATGGAAAGTGCTGGATTCCTGCACTCCTTACACATTCAGAGTCTTTAATCATGAAAAGTGACTGAAGTGCCAAAACAGATCTCAGTCCATTCTGCCCTCGCCTGCGTCCAGCATGTCTCAGTGTGTTTGGCAGAGCAATGACTCCGCCCAGCCCTGTGTGTGTGTGTGTGTGCGCGTCTGTGTGTGTGTGTGTGTGTGTGTGTGTGTGCGTCTGTGTGTGTAGACACTACTGTTGAAGAGTGAAATAATTTTTTTCAAGCATTTAAAATTAAATTAAAGATTCTAATCAACTTTCTAATAAAACCAATATCCAGATTTAAGTCCTAGTAAAATTCACATCAGGAATGAAGTCCTATAGAATGAATGTCCAGATTGAAGTTCTAATAACATTAAGTCAAGTCAAGTCAAGTAGGTTTTATTGTCATTTCGACCAAATACACACACAGTACACAGTGAAACGAAACAGCGTTCCTCCAGGACCATGGAGCAGCACAAGGACAGAGACAGAAACACCACAGGACAAAAGAGAGTGCAAGAAAAACAAAAGAGCAACAATAAAACTGGACAAGACAACGTTTAGGACAACTGACAATAGCTACAGTGCTGAATGAATACAGTATTATGACAGATTCTGATTCAAGTTCTAACAAAACATGTTAGAACACATTCTAACAAAAAAAAAAAACTTCAGGAATGTCCAGTGTTAAATCCTAAAATGTATTTTGATTGTAAAAATGTAAAATCTTGTTTAGCTGTAATTCAGTCTACTCCGTGTAAGTTATTATGGGATGGCGCGGCCGTACTGAGTGAGTTTTTGAAGCTGACGTGCAGTGAAAGAGCAGCTGCCCGGTGTGATGTCCATGTGGCAGGACGAGTGTGGGTGGAGAAAGGGAACCCCTCCTAAGCTGGCCTGGGCCTGGGAGTCTGCACCCGCGCACAGAGAGAGGGATTGTTTTGCCTTCTCACTCCCCTCATCGGAAAAAAAGGAAAAAAGCAGGGAGCTGACCTGCCCGCATAAGGCAGCCAGTGTGCGCTTTCCGTCCAGGCCAGTTTGGACTTGAACCCCCCTCTCCACCCCCCCACCCCTCCGCCAGGGCCACTCTCAGCCCTGATTCCAGCACAGCCCTCACGGTCCAGTGTGACCGTGATGAAGGTGGCTGAAAGGCCTGGTCTGGGTCTACTGTACGGCCTCCCTTTCAACCAGAGCAAACACTAGCAGACAGAGGTGTGTAAACATCTACAGGAACTGGAAGCCTTGCTTCACGACGGCTGGGCGGCCGCGAAACCACAGCCCTCTCCAGGCAGGTGGTGGTGTGTTTTAGTGGGTGTGGCTGATGACTCTGAGTTGACAGTGCAGGAATTGCGAGAGCACCTTCAAGAGCAGCTCATTCAAGAGCACATGCCGGTAAAATGAGCAGAAGAAGCTGAAGGAGCTGAAGTTTGTAAGTGGATGAGGTGTTGGACAGTATTTTTTCTCTGATGATGATGGATGGCTTTGGTGAGTGGTGAACCTCTGGGTCTTCATGAAATACCTTTTAATTGGAAGTTTTGTACCATTTTCTCTCTGTTCTTCTCCATCTCTTCTTCCTTCAGAGCTTTAAGATCATGTCATATTTCCTTCATTTCTGTTTTTCTTTTTTCTGACAAGTAAAAATTTGGAGAACATTTGGAGAAAAGGTTTACATTGTGTTTTCTTTCTGAAGGCTGAAAAACAGGAGGGGGAAATGCAGGCCGCCTGTTGTTAAGGAATAACTGGCTTCTGTGATTCCCCTAGCTAATGTTTTGAAAACATAGGCAAATATTTACCCTTTTAGAAAAGTCTTAACTAGGGAATGTGCTGGCAAAAGCCATTACTTAAAAAAGCTATTCTAAGGGGCTCTAAGTGTCAGCTCTATCATCAGGAGGTGATAAGTTTGATTCCTAGCGGTGCCCCAGCCATCCGTGGCCGGGAGTCCAAGAGAGCACTGGCTGCCAGCCAGTGTGAGCGTCTGCTAGCTGTCCCAACAGAACTAGCAGTTAGTGTTCTCCTCCAAGCGCATTGAGCTGTCCGTTGTATTAGCAGCAGTTTGAGAAGATGTGGTAGGGGCTTCACATGACTTGGGGGAACCCTCACTCTCCCAGTGTTGATGGTATCATGTGACTGGGGGAGTCCTAGCTAGTGGAATTGGAAACAAACTGGAGATGAAAACCTACACTTCAGGCTAATTTAGCGACTGCAACCCTAAACCTCATTACAGCTGTCACTGAAGGACCACCCCTTTGTGCAAACACAGTGAGAAAAGAACAGCTCTTCTACTGAAAACAATGGGAAACTGCCAAGACCTAGGCAACAGTGCGACAATCCCCCCCTTTTACTAGCAGGCTTTTAGCATCACATGCCTTAGCATGCACACCAACCATGGACGCTAAACGAAAACAGTCCATTTAACACATCAGTAATTCATATTAACATTTATATTTAGTATTTGATCTTTGGGCTATCCTTTATAAAAAAACTAGTTTCACTGACTGTAATTGTTGGCTTTGGTTTCTTGACTGACAGGTTGGACATCAGCATTCCTGTACCTTTTATTAAGAGTTGTTCGACCACATTTGTTGCACAACGGAATCCTCTGTGTAATGAAAGACGGTGAAATGACTCAGAAAGATAGAAGTTGCAGATAAAAGTTTGTTCCCAATCAGTGTATTCGATGGTGCCAGCAGTGCAAGGTCAAGATCAGGCAGACAGGTATAACAGAACCAGGAGTATCATAGGCAAGGCTAGGGGAATAAGTCAGAAAACCAGTGATGGAATGTAACAAAGTATTTGTACTTCGTTACTGTACTTAAGTACATTTTTACATATCTGTACTTTACTTAAGTAAA
>JBBPCZ010107250.1:0-10782 GCA_037974445.1 Brycinus macrolepidotus
ACGTATGAATCATTCAAGCAGAACAAAGACCATCTAACTGAAGTCCTGAACCAGTGAAGAAACAGGAGCAGATGATTATAGTATTTTTACACCAACAAGGGGGTTCAAAGCAAATTATAAAGAAATGGGGTGTAGCTGAAGACTTTTGCACAGTACTGTATGCAAATGTGTTCTTATCTGATTGGCTGCTCTGTATTTTGCCTCATTTAAAGGTTTTTTAGTGTTAATGGGACTGAACTGTTGTGGCCAGGCATATATTGATGTTTGTGATGTCACAAAAACAGCAGCTAAGGCTTCATATTTTAAACCTTTGGACTCGGGAGCAATTGATACATTCTGAGCTGTTCAAAGGTTTATAGAACTTGGCAAACTGTTTATTTAAAAAAAGAGAAGATCATTTTTTTCATAGTATGAACCATTTAAGTTAATGCACACATTCTGATTTGTATTAAAGATATTGTGTGTACAGTCCTTACAGCGTGACTTTATCTAGAAACCATTATATGTGACCTTCCTCGGGAACTGTGCTGTAATTCTCCTGGTCCTGTCCTTCTGATTTTAAAAGCTGCCTCATAAATTCTGTGCCATTTATTCATCATTAATTTCTCCCTATCTCTCTCTCTCTCTCTCTCTCTCTCTCTATAGACATATATATATAGAGAGAGAGATAAATAAAGTGGCCCCTTATAGTCACGCGTGAACACACCACAGCACACAGCATGAACAGTGTGAAATTCTTTCTCTGCATTTAACCCGTTCACCAAATAAAGCAGGGGGCTGCCACCAATGGGGGGCGCCGGGGAGCAGTGTGTGGGGACGGTACCTTGCTCAGGGGTACCTTAGTGATGACACTAGCAGTCTAGGGATTCGAACCCACAATCTTCTGACCTCAGGGCAAACTCCCTAACCACTAGGCCACCAGTTGCCCCGGTGTATATATTTATATACATTCACTTGTTGATCATGAAAAAAGAAAAGTATCACACAGTTCTTCAACATCACACAGTTCCTTCTGGTTTACGGATCACTGGACAAAATTTCATTCTTCAACAGGATAAAGATCCCAAGCTTCTTCAAAAAAGCAGAAAGTTTTGAGGGTGATTTCTTGGCCTCCTCAGTTTCCAGATCTTTCTCTCATTGAGCTGCAGGGACGAGCTGGACCCACAAGTTCCAAATGACCTCCAGTAAATCAGACAGAACTGTTTGCTGCTTGAAAAGGTGGTGGGAGGGTTTGGATACAAGTTATTTCCAAAAATTGCTAGAAAAGATGTGAAAGGTGAATCCCTACTGTTATGATAAAGGAAGGGTGGGGGGGGGGGGGGGGTTCTTTTGATGAAACTCGTACTTAAACTTTCACATTCATTAACGTGCACGTACAATGTATATTGTTACACTTCAAAACAAGTCAGTTATATTAGTTAAATAGTTAGAGCAGCATATCATTTTTTTTTTTTTTTAATCCAAGGGTGGGTCCAAACTTCTGGCCTGTAGTGTATGTACAGTTATGTGAAAAAATTAGGACACCTCACGAAAGCCTGTATGTTTTTGTAACATTCTTGGACATATGGATATTTAATCTCAATTGTAACAATACTGGGAGATTCAAGTAATATAATTAAACAATTAGAACTGAAGAAAAGACTTTTCAAAATATTCTGTAAAATGTAATTCTACAAAACTGCAATTTCTGGTGAGGAATAAATCAGGACACCCCCACATTTATTCCTACATAAAATGGCTCAAATCACACACAGGTGCATCACATCAGGTGCACGTGATTAGAATATTGAAGGAGGCTTGCCCTATTTAAACCTCAAACATTTAGTTTGGTGTGCTCCTGACTGCTGAAGTGGGAGTGAACACCATGGTGGGATCGAAAGAGCTGTCTGAGGCCTTCAGAAAGAAGATAGTAGCAGCTTATGAGTCTGATAAGGGATTTAAGAAAGAATTTGAAATCAGCCATTCCACTGTCTGGAAAATAGTCTACAAGTGGAGGATTTTCAAAACAACTGCCAACATGCCCAGGTCTGGCCGTCCAAGCAAGTTCATCCCGAGAGCAGACTGCAAGATCCTAAAAGAAGTCTCCAAAAACCTCAAAATGTCAACGCTGGACCTACAGCAGGCTCTTGATACTGTTGATGTGAAAGTGCATGCCGCTACAAACAGAAAGAGACTGTACAAGTTTAACAAGGAGGAAACCTTTGCTCTGTAAGAGGAAGATGAAGGCCGGACTGAAGTTTGCCAGAGAGAATGTAGAGAAAGACCTAGACTTCTGAAATAATGTTCTTTGGACTAATGAGTCTAAAATGGAATTATTTGGACACCAGAACAGAGGACATGTTTGGTGTAAACCAAATACAGCATTCCAGGAAAAGAACCTCATACCAACTGTGAAGCATAGCGGTGGAAGTGTCATGGTTTGGGGATGCTGTGCTGCAGCAGGACCTGGCCAGTTCACCATTATAGAATCCACCATGATTTCTACTGTGTATCAGAGGGTGCTTGAGGAACAAGTGAGACCACCTGTATGAAAATTAAAGCTGAAGAGGAACTGGACCCTGCAACATGACCAATGTCAGAGACTGGTAGAGGCTACAAGAAGCGTCTCACTGTAGTTTTTGCAGGCAAAGGGGGTAACGCTAGCTATTAGGGGGTCCTAACTTTTTCCTCAGTTAGAATACACATTTTTGTTGATATCTTTTGTTTAATCAGTAAAACAAGGTTACTTTCTTGTCAACCTGCAATTAAATCACTTTCTTTTCCAGAGATAAATAAAAACAAGATTAGACAACGACATGTTAACATTTCTCAATAAAGAATGGAATATTTAATGGAGTGTCCAAATTTTTTCACATGACTGTATGATATGACTTTCTCTCGAATGCCAGCCTGTTGATTGAAAAATGGCAGTCTGCAGAGCCTGTAGTGAGAAAGGATCACACACTCTTTCGATTCTGGTCAGTTCAGTGGACCGTGGGCAGAAACCCATCAGCTATTGAAAGGCAATCAAATGAGTGTAAATCCGCCTCTTTTGAATCAGACCCATAACACAGAGTGCAGGCCTCACCTTCGCATGTCATTTTCCATCCTGGTGACTTCGTTCTGCAGAGATGGGGCTCGAGAAAAATGCCACATTATTGATCCCCGCCTGGAAACAGCGGCCCTTTCACAAGCGCTCAAAACAAGATATGACTCCAGAGGTGCCCGAATACTTTATTAGACCCTTGAAGAACCCATGTCATGGAACGTGCCTTTATTTTTGTTGAAATTTAAAAACTTTGATGAGGTATAGACAGTCAGAAAACATATTGTGTCCATACAGTCCATACATGGAAACTAAACTGCCATAATAGCATTTTGAATTTATTGATTTGGTGATGTTACAATTCAACACATTTACAAAAATCCATTCTATTGAGCCTACACCTTTAGCTTTGCCCATTCACTCAGAAGTTTCAGCCTGGACTGCTTTTTTGAATGAGGTACAGCCAATCAGAACAGAGGTAATTTACATACCTTAGCCTTAAAAGTACAATAACAGAAACAACCTGTTTAATACTAACACATAAAGCTGGGAAATGAATTAGGAGCATTGTTGGTTTAAAGTCACACAAATGTCATAATGGACTTATTAAAACATACCAAAAATTAGGATGAGTAAAAAAAAAAAGGTTTTACTGTCAGATGGTTAAAGATATAGTTTTTGCAATAAGGGGTTTCATGGAATAAATGTACATAAATTAAAGAAATTTTCAATGGAAGGTTGAGTTTAGTAACTCAAAAAAATTAATGAGACCTTTTAACTCATCTATGGAGCTGAATGTATAGGGTACTAAATGTTCTATGACAGTAACAGAACCAGTTTTATATAACATGTTCCATCACAGACAAGAACCATTTAACTACATAAGGAACCAATCAAATAGTTCTTTCAATTGTTATGGTTCTAGATATAACTATTGCCTTTACTAAAGTTTGTTTTTTGCAGTTTATTATTATTATTATTATTATTATTATTATTATTATTTCTATTATTATAATATAGCGTAATAGTATAATAATTAGATGTAATATTGTGATATTCCTTTGTTTTAGTTTTATATGTGGGACTCTTATTCTGAAAAGGTTTGTATTTGTGTCGAGCGTCACGCCTTGTCAGCTGTTTGGTGTTTTGAGTTTAAGTGATTGTCTTTGATGATTGGTTTATGTTTGAGTCTTTTGTGTATTTAAGTTCCAAGACTCTTGCATCAGTTGTCGGTCAACCCTCACACTTACCCTCACTCTACCTGGTCCTCATGTGTCTCCTGGTTTAAGGATGTTTTGTGTTTTGGGCCCTCGTGCCTTTCTTGTGTTGTGGTTTTGAGTTTGTGTTTTGTTAATAAAAAACAACAAAAGGAGCCCTGCATGTGCGCCTCGCTTCACTATCGGAGTCCTGCCTGTGACAAATATATAACAAAATAATCATTTACATAATAATTATATAAATTATAAGTAATACAGTGTATTAAAATAAATTATAAATCAATTAGAAATATAACACTGCAATAATGAATGATTTTAACACATTTCCTTGACCTTTTAAAAGAGCAGAAAACTCTTAAATCATTTATAATGGAAGTTGAGCTGTAAATCTACGTGACTGGTTCTGACAGAGATTAACATTCACGGCTGGGAGGCGTTTGCTGAGTGTTTTGAACCCAAAAGAGGCCAAAAGCTCATCATAAGTATAAAAACCTCTTTCAAGGCAATTCTGAGCACATCTGGACTGAAAGTCTGACCGAGGCTCATTCAGGGCACAGAAATAACCCTGACTATGGCTGATTAAATCTGAGTACAGGATGATAGAGAGAACTCCACACTGGGCATCACTACTAGCCCACCTACACTGCTGTAGTGCTCTTCCAGAACCACTGCGGTCCAGGAGTGACACACTAAACTGCAGAACGACTTCTGGAGGATGTTCTTATTATATTATAAGACTGCAGTGAAACTCAGGCCAATGTCTGTGAGGGTTAAAGGGTTAAAAGGGTGCTGGGCTCAGTTCAGTTAGACTCGGGTATGGTTCAGTTGGACTCGGACTAAGTTCACCAAGACTTGGAATTGGTTCTACTGGATTCGGATTCAGTTTGGTTGGACTTGATCTTGGTTCAGTTGGGCTCAGTTCAGTTAGGCTCAACCTTGGTTCAGTTGGCTTCAGACATGGTTCTTTTGGAGTCAGGCACGGTCAAGTTGGGCACGGTTCAGCTGGATTCGGACTCGGCTCACCTGGACTCGGAATTGGTTCAGTTGGACTCGGGATCAATTCAGTTGGACTTGGACATGGATAAGTTTGACTTGGACACAAATCAGTTGGACTCAGGAACGGTTCAGATGGATTCTGGCTTAGCTCAGTTGGATTTGGGCTCAGTTCAGCTGGACTTGGACATGGTTCAGTTGGACTCGGGTTCAATTCACCTAGACTTGGGCTCAGATCAGTTGGACTCTAGTTCTCATCTAGTGTGATCTCCAACCGCCACCGAGCACAGAACCCAAACTTTTGCCATTGAACACACATGGAGTCAAAGAGAGACTCTGGTCTACAGAGGAGCAGCGTCTGCTGGAAATTTGTCCAGATGAGAGAAAATATGTCCAGCTGGTCCTGATACACAAGAAACGCAGATATTTGATAAAACAGGTCACAGTTGTAGACCAAAGAGCTGCTGAAGGATGTGGTGAGGAGCTGAAAACACAGTGGGTTCAGTATCAGAAATCTGCAGCTCAGCAGACCAAAAGGATAAAGAAGTGAGGGATGTGAGGACAGTTCACCCATTCCAGTGGTGTCTTCCTCACCAAACAAAAAACGATTAAGCCTGAAAGCATTTAAGCTGGAGATTATTTATTGGCTCTGAAGGATAAAGCACGTTCAAAATGTCACACATGTCTTTGATGCTGGAATTATTCTGACAGAAGTATTGATCTCTGCTTCATTTGCATGAAATATCAAACACACCGATCAGCCACAACATTAAAGACACTGACAGGTGAAGTGAAGAACACTGAAGATGTTCATGCTGCTCTGATAGAAAGGGGTCATAACCCATAGTGCAATGCCCCTGCTGCATATGGGGCTGCGTAGATGCAGACCAGTCAAAGTGCCCATGTTAACCCCTGTCCACCACTAAAAGCTCCTACAATGAATAGAACTGGACCCTGGAGCGATGGAAGAGCGATGGCCTGGTCTGATGGATCACGTTTTTTCCAACATCATGTTGAAGGCTGTGTATTACAGGACTTAAAGGATCTGCTGCTGATGCAGAAACCATAGCACACCTTCAGAGGTCTTGTGGAGTTCAACAGGTCAGAGATGTTATGGCTGATCGATACATACACTATTTTAATTGATTCCTGCATATGGATTCAAAGAGGAGTTCCATTGATCTGTCTCCATTTCTCCGTAATTAAGTATTTAAGATGTAAACAGAGAGGTTCAGAGTGGGTTTGGTCTCCTAGAGAAAATCAGAATTGTTCACAGTGGTCATGAATGGAACCAGACGTCTGCCTCTTAAAGCTGCCTCACAGAAAGTTATTCCATAAAATTATGGTTGTGCCACATGACATCTGGTAGATTGTTTTACCAGAGTTTTGAGAAGCTTTTGGTCCTGAAACTAAACCCATTCATGGTAGAGGGACACATGCAGGGTGTTGTTTGGCTAAATACTGTCGAATCTAACTGATTTAGTTAGATTTGCTAGTATATGGCCATCATCAACATCCATATAAACACTCAGAGACATGTGGAGCTTCAGTTGGGGTCGAATAAAATGGCTCTATTTGTGTTGGACATGTCTGGTTCCATTCACTGCCAATGTGAAGAAATCCGAGTCTCTACAATGAACCGTTTCACACTAAACCCACTCATGTATTTATAAACTTTCAATAACAAAAGACCCAGTCAACCATGAACAGAACATCCCACAACACAGGCCTGCACACCCACACACACAGCTCCCAGTTAGCAAGGTGAAAACTAATGAGATGCTGTAGAGTCACTTCGCTGGCCCTCAAAGAGTCCTTAGCTACAGGAGAAGGTCCCTCACGGCCTTGGAGGCCACATAGCTGCAGCATGGCATTGCTCAGGCAGCCACCAGACGTGCTTAGATGGTCAGCTGGAACCGCAATAACATCAGCTAGTCATTGTGTTTGCAGATAGGATAATTTCATTAGGGCCTCATTTAGCATCAAAGCGATGCCTGACGAAATAGGCCACTGTATGGAGCCGCGCGCCATGGCAATCTGTGTAATTATTCATCACTGCTTCTGCTGCCGTGGTCCTGTGTGTGCTTTGGGCAGGAAAAAGTTGTTGTCTTCAACACAACCAGCAAAAAACAACACTAAACAGATACGAGCGAGGCGCAAAACAACTGAGTGTATCATCAAAAAGGTTCTTATTTAAATGGTAATCTGTCCGACAGCGCATATGATACGTAACATTAATCTGACCGTTATCGGCTTCTTCTGTTCCTTGTTTGTGTTTCCAGACTGTGTGTTTCTTAAAGATTTAATAAAAACCTGTAAGAGCTAGCGTGGTTTGAGCGGCCGCTAAATGAAAAGGACGGCACCCCGCTGCTGACCCGACGGGCTGCCCAGGAACCATTTCCAAATATCTTATTTGTTTATTTGTGTTTATTTACACTGTTTTAATCTGTTTGTGAAGACCAGATAGAGCCACAATCATTGTAGCTGCTCTCCAAGCCTCCACAAGACATAAACAGAGTGGGTTTGGTGTGAAATGCTCCAAGTCAGAACTGTTCACAGTGGCAGTGAATGGAACCAGACGTCTGCCTCTAAAAGCTCCTCACAGAAAGTTATTCCATGAAATGGTTTTGGTTGCACCACTTGATGCCTGAGACATGTCACACACACCAGACCATGACGTGCACGGGATTCCGGAAATGACGCACGTCACTGGGTATTTAAACGGCATGGCGGCAGCATTACAATGCTCAGTCATTTTGAGTCGAGTTCCTGGCCAGCTCATCTAGTGTACATGGTACAGTGAGTAACCTGGATCCTCATCATCACCTCTTCTATTCTCTACCTTCTCTGTGTGTGTGTATGAGAACGCCGATTCCGGTGGGAATCGTTACTCTGTTTGGTTCAGAGAGTTCTCAGAATAAAGCGCGTGGTCTGCCAACTCATTTTGCCTCTGTCTGCGATTGGGTTCATCCACCACGCTACACTGGTCAAACCGAGGCATCAGTTCATCTCTCGTCTGCTCCGTGACAAGACATTGTTCTACCTGAGTTTCGAGAAGCTTTTGGTCCTAAAACTAAACCCATTCATGGTGGAGGGATACATGCAGGGTGTCGTGAGGCAAAATAGTCCCCAAAGAAAAGTGATTAATTCAGATTCACTATTTTACCATCATCAACATTCATATAAACACTCAGAGACATGTGGAGCTTCACTGGAAGTCGATAGTGAATAAAATGGCTGGATTTGTGTTGGAGACGTCTGGTGACATTCCCCTCCACTGTAAAGACTCGGATGCTGCTCCAACATACTACAGCTGTTGGCCGATGCCTTGACTCTACTTTCTCCAACGTGGAGGCAAATATGTATCAGATCATCCTGCGGCACTGGATGTCACTCATGGCAACAGCAACACCTGGAAGAATGTATCTCCATTGGAAGTCAGGTACAAGCCCACTGGACCTTTTCACCATCATCAGACAACAACACTGCATCTAGGTTTTCTTTTTTCTTTTTCAAAGCCGAAAATAGCCTTTCTTCAACCAAATGAAAATGAATCAAGTAAAATGACAAAAAAGGGGGATCAAAAAGAAAAAAGAGGAGTATATTCATTCTTTATTTCAGATGTGGAATCTCCATTCAAATTGCCTCCTTAAAAAGAGCCAAATCTCATCCGTGTCAAAATTTTCGAGTTCAATCCACTGCACAACGAGGCAGCTATTGATGAAGCCTCAGCAGATCAAAGTGGGTCGCCTTGATATGCTGAGTTTGCACAGGGCTAACGCAGCTAATGTGGCTACAACACAGTCTTAGATCTCTACCAGTGTGTGTCAGACACCCCCGCCCACTTATCAATACACACCCTGCCCCACCCACCCGAGTCCAAACACAGTAACATTGATTTACTCAACTTTATTAATTCATGGCAATATGAGCAGCACGGACCCTTGCCAGAAACGCAACAAATGGTAAATTGTCATCACACAGCAAAACAACTCCTTATATGGAAGTTCCCCCAGTGTTGATGGTCGAGGTGCCAGACGTCATGCTGAGCTTTATTTGGTGCTCCCATGTAACGCAGAACCAAAGTTATTGTAATTTTAAAAACATGTAATATAAAAAAATAATAATGATAAAATAATAATAATAATTCGGGTTTCAAAAACAGCGTAACACGCAAATGTCCATAAGAAACAGAAATGCCCAAATTTCTTTTATTTTAGGTCTTAGATCTTAGATCTTTTAGGTCTTAACTGGGAGAACTTTCAGGATAGTCTCTGCCCACTAGTGGGTGGTGAAACCCACAGAGGGAGGGGCTCCGGAGAGCGGCCGAGCAGCGGCACGCTGAGAGAAAGAGCAGCAAACACAGAAGAACAAACACCAGTTCTAGACTGTTTCACACCGTTTATATTTACTGAATCCAGAGTTTACTGATACACTCTGATGGTGGATAATTCGACCTACTTGCTGTATCTATTCGTCAGTTGTTGTAAATCAGACTTTCCACCTTACCTCACCCCCCCAAGGACCTCTGCCAGTTCGAACCCTGAATTTAGGCCCTTTAAATGGTGTATCGACTGAATTTCACAGGCATGGTCGACGGGAATTATTTTTGTGGGTTTATTTTAAAAAAGATATGAATTATTCACAACAGTTTGTGGTGTGGCTGCAGGGATGAATGCTGGTACACATCAGGATGCCTTGGCCGTCTATGTGTTGGTACTCACAGTCACACGGCAAACATGGAAATGCTCCAGAATGTATGTAGATTGACTTTTGATAGATGGCGGTAGCAGGCGGCTCCTGCAGGATGATTAGCATGGGCCAGGTGGGAAAAGATGTGTTCTCCACCCTCACATCAGGGCCAGACGGTGGGCTTATTTTGATCTCACGGAAGATGATGTAATGGAGCTGTATCCCAGCACATGTTTAATGAATGCGGTTTACTCAGTTCTGGCCTGTTCCTCATGCAAGGCTAGTGGCAGGCTCCATCATCATCATTATCATGCCTGCGTGTGAACCAGCCCGGCTGGGTCTCTGCGGGCCGGAGCGGTGCAAGATTTCACACTGCCAGCATTCTGATCTGAGGGGCTTCCAAGACTAAGCCCCTTGCAGCTCCCACGTTTTCATATGAACAAAAAAAATAAGAGGATAATGTGAACTCTAAAAAATGGCTCCAGGCTTGAATGGATTCCTTGGTTCAGGGAAAAATGTAAATAATATCCAGCACTGTGCAACAGCCACCCCTCATTTCTTACTATTTTGCTTTGAATCACCTTGTTGGTACCAAAGTACCATCAAACTGTGTTATCTTTGATAATCTGAGTAGATTAAATGAAAGAAATGGGAACAAATGTTTTACTGCGACAGGCTGCAAAATGCCTAAAGATACAAGGAGCCTAGATTCCAACCAGTCAGGTGCGGACGATTCCAGATGATCAGGCGGTGATCAGTATACTGGTGGTGCTGAATGCTGTTTCTTCACTGGTTCAGGACTTAAGTTAGATGGTCTTTGTTCTGCTTGAATGATTCATACGTAGGTCACTGTGT
>JBBPCZ010107271.1:0-10782 GCA_037974445.1 Brycinus macrolepidotus
CGGTATAGTCAAAATCTCTACCGTTGGCCAAATTCATATCGTTTCTACCGTATACCGTTTATACCGTCCACTCTTACATATTAATATCCGTCTTATTTCAATTCAGGGTTGAGACAAAATATGCTGTGAAATGAACTGCTCGATTTTAGAATGCAAAACTGTGTGTAGAGGAATCACAGAACTGGAATACGGAACTGGAATATAGAACTAGAATCATTTCCACTGTTACATTACAAAAACATTCCATAACATTCCTGAAAGACAATCTAACAGGCATCTATAAAGTAAGTAAAAATTCCCTTTTAGTTTTTTCCTAAGAACAAAACTAATAAAACTCCCACCAGAATCTATGGTCCAAAAAGGGACCAAAAAACAAAAACGAAATGCATCGTTTTAACTTTTAAAAAATTTGTCACAAAAACCAAACACATTTGGTTATCAGTACAAGAACCAGGCACCATTTGTCCCTCCTTTGTCCATGTATGAGTAAATACAGGGATTTTTCCATGGAGACTTTTCATATTTAAGATAAGATAAGATAAGATAATATAAGATAAGATAAATCTTTATTGTCATTGTCACTTTTTCAAGGAACAACGAAATTTAAGGTGCAGTCGACTCAGTGTGAGGCATATAATTAAAGACAGGAATAAAATAAGACAGAGTTAAATAACTCTTTGCATCTCTTTCCCATTATCTTTCATTTGTATGATATATATATATATATACAGCAAACGGCCATAGAAAACATGAAGGCTCAATTCAGGGAGGAAAAAAATGCATATCTCTTAAAAACTCGTCTCCCTCATTGCGCATGGCAAATACGGGGCTCCACATGCACGTGCACGCTCCTCCACTGCGGTGGAGCATTTTAAAGCCTAGCCTTCCATTCCGCTCACGTCTGGTTGAGTTGTTGCTGGGGGCTGAGGAAATGCAAGTATTGCGGATCCTTGCGGTGCTCATCTTTAGGAATAGCCAGCAATAAGCTTTCAGTATATCAAAAGACAGATGACAGGGATTCTCCTGTCTTTTTTCCTGTTTCTCTCTCTCTAAACATCAACCTTTCCTGTGTCACCATTTTCCACTCTGTTGTAATTGCATCAATATCCTTATCAAGTCCCCACCCCACAAATTTGTGACCCATCAATCAGCTCAGACCAATGCAACAACACTGCATTATAATATTATTATTACAACATTAAACATTATAACAACACTGCGATGCATTATAAGCTGCTGTCACCTGTTCTAAAGTTGATAGCACAAACAAAAAGTTAATGGAACTGCATACCATCATCATGGTAGAAGAAAACTCATAACTTCAAAATATTAAAACATTAAACATTGAGAAAAGGGAAATGGTCATTGAGGACCATTCCTATTGGTCCATTCATTACAAAATAAGTAATTCTGGATCATTTCCATTGGCTCATTCATCATAAAATAAGTCTTTTTTGATCACTTCTATTGGCCCACTCATGAAATAAGACACTCTGGACCATTTCTCTTGGCTCATTCATCATAAAATGGTTCATTTTTACCTATTTCTGTTGGTCCATTCATCATAATATGAGTCAGTTTGCGACATTTCTTTTGGCCCATTTGTCATGGACCATTGACAAAAAAAGTGTTGTTCTTTTTAATAACACAACAATACACGTCTGCAAATTAGAGAACATTTTCTTCACTCTAGCACGAACTTGATCAGATATAATTCCATATATAAGACCGACTCTAGCCGCATAAACTACATACATGACACAGTACACCATCACTTCAGCACAGAGAGACCCTTTACATGCTAGAGGCAGGATAAAAAATGACTTAGGAGGAAAGTGAAAGATGGATACATACAGTCAGGCTTCTTCCCACCGTGGAGAGAGAGAGCGCGATCATCCAGCCACGGAGAAACTCCTCACACACATGCACACTCACACATACACACCCACGTACACAAGCAAGATCACACAGCTACTGCTGCTGCTGCTGCTCGGGTTGCTGAGCCTGCCTCTGGTTTACTCTCCTATTTGAGCGGGAGCCCGCCTCACTCACATACGCATGCACAGGACACCTAGCAACCAGCTGTCAGAGGGAGGTTCTCTGCTGAACTTCTCAGATATCCCACCTCGGCACACAGCAGCAGCTCACACACAGCACGGCCACATGTCACACACACACACACACACACACATACATACACAAGCTCTTTTATGTCAACATGTATACATAGTAGGACAAAGCACCATACAGCAGACGGCCACATGTCACACAAACACACACACACATACACACACACATATATATATGATGTCAAAAATATTAACATTGTTTGGAAGAACTAAAATTCTTGATTCATTAAAATGACTGCTACGATTGGTCAGGATGCTCAAAGCACTCATGTATGTTTGGTGAAAGATCTCATTTGCATATTGCAGCCTTGAGAGATATGACAAATAGGGCAGAATAC
This sequence comes from Brycinus macrolepidotus, assembly GCA_037974445.1. Lineage (NCBI taxonomy): Eukaryota > Metazoa > Chordata > Actinopteri > Characiformes > Alestidae > Brycinus > Brycinus macrolepidotus. The sequence continues at coordinate 2,468 of JBBPCZ010107271.1, forward strand.
TGAAGGATAAATACTAAATACAACATCCTAAATGTGTTTGTTAATTACCATATATGTGTCTCATTATAATATACATCTTGTACTGGGAAAAATACTGACTGTCATTTTTACCTCGTTCACACTGTTCCTTGCTGTAACAGGTTGGAAGCAGGGCTGGACCGAAAAGTATTTTTGAGGCTTTGAGTACACGTTTCTGTTCTCAAACCAGTGTCCACAAACGCATTCTCTGCACAAATGTATTTACCTTTCAAATGTAACTATAATTTTAGTATTTTTGTTTATTTCATATAGTTCATTTGTTAATCAAAATATTGCAGATTTTTGATAGTTTTACAGATGTAGGTACTGGTTTACTGAATCATTTGTCTACTGATATCAAAAAGTTGACAAGTGGCAGTGCATGTTAACAATGATAATTGCACTTTATTCATCAAAATAAAACAGAAATACAGACTGTTTAATGTGTCACATCCGGGCCGCCTCGATCACGCCCTCAGCGGCCACCGTCACCTGAGTATTAAGTGTACACATGTCTAATCCCGTCCTTGTGATGTCATGTGTTGGTGTGTCTGGACCCGGAGCCGGGGAAACCCAGGTGTAGGGGCTGATGGCTCTGCACGCACGTCAGCTGGGTTGCTAGACACCTGAGTACAGGCACACCTGCCTCGTGTTCTTGTTAAGTGTCTCCTAGTTGAGAGTAATAGTTTCAGTTTTGTAGTTGATTGTTTGTGACGAGCCCCTCTGCGTGACGCAGCTTAAATGCCAGTCGTAGAGGGCGTGCGGTCACTGATCTCCTATCCTAGTTGTGTCTGTGTGAGTTTCTATTACAGCCGTGTAGGACGAAGGGAACAGGGACTTGTGCTTCGCCAGCTCAGTGCTGCCTGACTGCTGCCAGCCTCGCTTCAAGTGGCAGATGGAACACGGACTGGAGTCCGGAGGGAAACACGGCTAAGCTAAGGCTTCCCTGAGGCGTTCACGGTAGACGGCGATAGTCTACTCCCTCTCTGTGTCTCCCCTCTGTCTCTACAGGCCGAAGTCGGTGAGAAGGCTCTCACTAGTAGCATGTCCGCGGGAAGCGGACCAACCTTACTGGCCACCATTGCGAGTGAGCCTAGGAGTATCTAGGGCGACTCAGACTGGTGCCGAGTGGGGCCCTTCCCCCTCTCCTCAAGCCTTAGTCCTACTGGGAGTGGACAGACTTGTGTGATCTGGATCCTACGCCTGTGCTGTGAAGGACTTTGTTTCGTGTGGAGCTCTCGAGCTCATTAAAGCTTGTTCTGTTCTGAAGTCTATCCCACAGTTGCGTCCTCCATACCAGCACGACATGACAAATGTTATTCTTTAAGCTGCTTTCATATTATTGAGGCAAAAGGGTTTCGCACGTCTCATCCATTCAGTTGCACGAACTGTGCACAGAAAAATATGAGTTACAGGGCTCGGTAGGTGTTTCTAATAAACGGGCCAGCAAGTGTACTGTGCCGCCCTGTCTTCGTAGTGAAGACAGGTATTTCACCACTATAAGTCACCAGAGATGAGTAATCGACTCTGGCATCAGATGGACCCTCTTTCATCTGTCTGGAGAGAACACTCGCCACTTCATCACTCCATCCTTCTCCATCACTCTCTATTTACTTAACTCTGCTTCCTCCCCACCTGCTCTCTGTTTCTTGTCCCCTACTCTGACAACTCTACTCCTCGTCCATTGCTCTTCCCCTCACTTTTCTTTTCAGCTCTGTAACCCACACCCCATTTCACCCCACTCATCCTACTCTTGCAGCTTTTCCTTCACTTTCCAATCAAGCATTTTATTTTCCTTCAGGAGTAACACTGCCCTCTCTTCAACTCTCCCACTTTTCTATCTGTCTCTCTTCATTTATCCTCCTCTCTTTTTCGCCCCCCCATCGGCATCCCACTCCTTTTACTCACTATTCTCTCTATTCACCCCTGCTCTGTGAAATATCACCCAGCTTGTGCTTTCCATTTCCTTGAGGACAAGAGGTGCTCAGCTCCGCCACTGTCAGCATCTCTGAAAGGCGTTATATTTAGAAAACCCATTCAAAATCAAAGGGAACAGGAAATAAGAATAAAACAGAGAGTCTAAAAGGCACCTTATTAAACATCAATGTGACAGATCAACCATGACGTTTCTCTTTAATGTTTCAACAACTGACACAAAGCTCTAATGGTGTGTCTCCATCTGATCTGCAAGAACACCATCGGAGATGGTCGATCGGTACCGGTTAATTCTAGTTCGATTCTGAGGCATGTCTGCAGGGTAACAGTAAACTGTTCTTAAACAGCTTCTTATATCTGCATCCAAAGAGTTTCACTGCAGTTATGCTATTCACCTTCCAACAAAATACGGTCAAAATTCTGCATCTATCTATTACACACTCAGCAAGAAAAGTGCATTAAAATCATAGAAAAAGGAGTACAACACTTATTTGGAAAAATGTGAAATACAAATGAACAAATCCGTCATTTCACAGGAGGGATGACTAGAACAACATTAGGACCGGTTTCTGACTGGTCAATTCCAAAATATCGATGTGATACTGCTTTAACATAAATCCATTCTAATATAGCTGCATTTTCAAATGGTTGATGCTAGACTGGATCAACTGGAGAGACGGGAGCACATCATCATCAGACATTTGTTGCAACTGTCCCTCCCTCATTATATATATACAAGAAACTAAGGAAACAATTTAGCTAGAGTCTTTACACTTCTTTTCATGTGATCTTTTTATTATATATATTTATAATAAAGGTTTTCAGATCTTAGTATCGAGAGCTGTACCAATAAGAATATAAACAGTATCAGTATCAATACTGGTATCAGTAAAATCCTAACAGTATTCATCCCTAGTTCGGAATGTGTCATACTGCACACAATAAAAATTTTTCTGAAAAATTAGCAGTCTAACATACAGTATCTATCCTGAAATGTATTCATCTCACTATGATGTTTCTGTAGAGTGCATTGTGTGTCTGTAGTGTATACAAAGAAGTCAACCACAAGATTAGAACTTTGCATGGGCAGTTCTTGACAGTTATTCAATATTAAGATTGGAATGTGGCCAAAACATCTGATTGTGGCATCCCTACTCAAGACATTAATGTTTTGAAAGGGTTAGCACTACACATGTAATGTGAGTAGTCTATGGTTCCTTATTCCTCCCTATTTAATGTCTTGTCACTTACAACTCTGTTATTTGTACTGCCAAAACATTAACTGACTATGTATTTGGGGAATTATGACACATTTTTACACATACTCAGAATTATTATTCCTACAGCTCTGCACTATGCTCAATTTGGCATTCTAGTGAATAGGTTTAAGAAACACTGCCTGCAGCTCCTAATTCAAATCTGTAAACCAATATCCTCTAATTATTCATTGCTGTGTGTGTGGTCTACGTATGCATGCTCACTGAAAAGACCATTAATCACAATGACTCTTTGATCTGTTAGGCTGACGGCTTCTCTTTTCTTATAATAAATAAGGGCAGTGCATTTTCCAATAATGACGAATGGAAGAGTACAGTGAATTGATGAGATGGAGATGCCTGTTTTTTATGAAGCTGTGGAGTGGAAAATCATTTTGATAAGATAAGTATTTAATAAGTATATAATAAAAAAGATGTTTACATGAACTGTTTTAATGTTTATAAACTGTTTAGAAACACTGGAAACATTCACAAATACGGTCCGACTGATATTAGAGTTGATAAAAGTGATAAAAGAAACAAAAACAACAGGGTCTGTTTTCACAAACTACCTCGGGAGCAGGAGTCCTGATCTAGAACCAGTTTCTTGTGACAATGATTGTCATAACTACAGATGATTCTGATGCAAGATCAGCCTGATCAGTATTGTTTGATTTTATAGCTCATACTATGTGCAGCTTGAGCAGGTAGAGAGGTTTTGATGAAGTAATTTTATAGAAAGAATTTGAGTGACTACTACCGTTCAGTTTTCACTAGTTACATTAGTATCACCAGCACTAAAATGAAGAAGTTAAATAAATAAATTTAGATGCCAATGGATGTGGACACCAAACATATCTTGACTAATTGACTATTTCATGGTTAAATGGAAAATTGTGCAAAATTTTCAGCAAACTGTTAATTTAAAGTAATTTTAAGCACAGAAAAACATTTTAAGCACAATAAAGTAGCAATATTGCTTTTAAGTTGCTTGTTTTTTGTTATGATGAACACACCTCTATCATGCTCTTATACCACTGTTCACAGAGAGTGTTAACTTGGTCGTCATCAGCTTTTTACCTTTATTGGTAGAATGAACTGGTAAACCACAGCACAAAACACTATCATGGTGAAAATAATCAAAATTTAAAATCCATCCAGTCTTTGGCTTCAGGACAACATGCTCAAACATACAACAAGTATACGTGAAACAAACTGATAATAATAACATACGCTGTTAAACTGATAATGATAATATATAACAGCATGATGAGTGCTAATTAATAGAAGCTAACAAAACCACTAAGAATTCTTGGAAGCTCACTACACTACTATGTTGATACTGAGGAACACTGTTTAAATAAAAATACTGGAGCCTGATTTTTCTTCAAATAAAATTATTGCATTTGATGTTCAGCAAATTCCGTAACCGGCATCACTGATCTCATGGTTAAATAAATAAATAAAGTGGCCCCTTATAGTCACACGTGAACACACCACAGCACAGCACACAGTGTGAAATTCTTTCTCTGCATTTAACCCATTCACCAAGTGAAGCAGTGGGCAACCACCAACGAGGGGCGCCCGAGGAGCAGAGTGTGAGGATGGTACCTTGCTCAAGGGTACTTCAGTGGTGCCACTAGCAGTCCTGGGATTCAACCCACAACCTTCTGATCACAGGGGCAACTCCCTAACCACTAGGCCACCAGTTGCCTATTTGCAAACTGATGAAAACTACTACACACTCAAATCCTGGACGGAGAAGCTTGTAAGTGAGTGAATAAGCCCGTTGTGCTAGACAAATAGGCAATTATAAAGAATACAGAACAAGGTATACTGATCCAGGATCAGATCCCATCTGAATTTTCTGAACTGAGCTCCAGCCACAGTGTGAAAAGTCAGCCTGACCCAGACTGATGTTCTTTATATGAGCCAGACTAGACCAGCAACCTCCACTCAATCCCAAGAGCCAATCCCCACTGAGACATGCTTATATAAAGCAATCAAGGTTTCATCAGCTCAACATACAGACGTGTACAGGTGCCCCCGTCCCTACATGACGTTAGTTTACTCTAGGAGAACATGAACTGATGGCCTGTGAGTCATGCAGAAAGGAAACACAGGTACACAGCAGTGATTCTGTAAAAGAGTGCAGCGCTGTGTAAAGATGGGAGCAGGTAACAGGATGGCTCTTTGTTGAGAGGCTGCTCATGCAGTGAATAATGAAACAGCTCTGAAGTGCAGACTGGAGCAGAACCAAAGGCAGCACGATTCTGGCTATCGGCCTCGTGCCCAGAGAGAGAGAGAGAGAGGGGGAGAGAGAGAGAGAGAGAGAGAGAGAGAGAGAGAATCATTGAACACTGCCCAGCTCATCCGGTTACCTTTATAATTCTTGACAATGTTTTTGGGTGTAACCAGCTTGCAAACTTCCAACAAATTCAGGTTTAAACCAGGGCACTTCCTTTTTGAATAGTTACTCATTTCAAAACATTTTTTAATACCACTTTACACTGTGTGAATACCTGATTTTGAATGGACTAATAGAAACAGTCCAGAATCACTTGTAATAGATTCTTGTTATAGTAATGTTAAAGATAAAAATGCTGTTACAACAGTAACAATGTGTTCCTGTTGTTGTCTGGGATTAAAATCTGGCTATATTCAGCATGAATTTAACAATCCTTGATAAAATCAGAGGTGGAAGAGCAAACATGTAAGTATGTATTGAAACATTCTTGCCAATTCATGATATTTTAACTTGCTAAATAAACTTGTTCATTATGCCTCATCCTTTAAGCAGCCTAGATCATTTGCTGTTGATTTCCTTATAGCTTATCAGTTCAGTTGACTTGGTAAGAAGGCTAGAGTTTCTGAATGGATGGTATTGAACTCTTGGCAGTGAAGAGCTTTCCAAAGACCATTTCAAGTGTTCTGGATAATCAGTATTGTCTCTTCCGCCATTCTCTGAAAAACAGGAGGCAGCTGCCCCAAGTTGTCAGATAAAGAAGAGTTCTTGGTGTCAGATGGGTGATATCATGGTTTGGAACAGTTAATTTCACTAATTTAAAGGCTTTGTCTTTGTCAGAAAAGAATCAGAAGAACTAACAAACAGTGAATAAGATATCAGTGATATCGTCATGTAATACCAAACAAACTGAGTCATACTGTTCCCATATTGTTCAAACACATAAAAAACAAAGGACCCCCTCACCCCCAAAACCTCAGTACAGATGTACAAAAGGCTGACTGAGGAAAAAATGACTGAAAAAATGATAGGCATAATACAACTACGCAATTAACTATCCTATCATGCTCTGTGGCAGCCATGAAAATGTAGAGCAGGACCAGTTAAACTCAATTTTGTATTAAACTGACAAGAGGAAGAGTGTGTAAGTATGATGCTTGCACATTACTGTGGAAAACAGCAGAGCAACTGTTCCTCTGGTAAGTAGTGGATGGTGTGGCCAAAAATGTATATATAAATACATTTTTTGAAGCTTTTAGTAGTACATCATAGTTTTAAGTATACTTTGTTAAACAATGGTTTATTAATCTGGGCTGATACCTTATGTTTAATACCATATTAAAAACTGATCAATGTTATTATCACAAAAGCAAAATCTGGCAGCGCAATTCCCTCCCCACGGTTTATGGCCAAAAGTCGTTGTCCCAAAACCACATCCATGGAGTCAAACCAGAGGACAGTTTTTTGGTCAGAGCTGATTTTGTTATTGTGGTCTTTTATTATGTAGTTTTGTTTGAGTTTTCACATTTTTCCCAGCGTTGTTTAGCCATGTGATGAAAACCTGACCCAGCTAACTTGTTAGCAATATGTTGGTATTGAAATTTATCTTCAGTCCAAACAGACAGTCGCACTTGTACTTTGTCGTTCCAGCCTTACCAGTTGTTAGTTTGTATCTCCATTGTTCTTCGCACAGACAGTAAAAAACAATGGCCTCTTTCCATGATGTGATGACAACATTTCGACCAATCAGAAACCAGTGACGCAGTCAGCTCGGCTGCAGCCTGCTTTTAGCCTTGCCGTGCAGCACAGGGCTGTGACAGCACAGATACGGCTCGGGTACAGGTCACTTTATTTGCAATAGAAAAACATTTGTTCGGATTACGGGTTCCTGTATATTGTCCAATACTGCTGACAACGTCAGCACAGAATGTGATCAGACTGTGTCAGCAAGACATCCACAAATACAAAGAGAGGGGTATTACAGTAGGGCTTGAGTGCATAAACCAGTCTTCACAAAGACGAATGAGAGTGGTACAGATGCTTCATAACTGGTCTACAGAGTTGTTGGGAAAAGTGATATGTTCAGATGAGTTATCCATCATATTCTCCACAAGTGGGTGCGAGTCCCTATATGGTGTAAGAGAACAGTACAAGCCTGAATACTAAACCCTACAGTGATAGGATCCAGCTGCTCTGTCAACTTGTCCCCTAAGAAGGGAAAGGTAAGTGCAAACATATACAAAGTTATTCTGACTGATAACCTTTAACCTATAATAATAAAACGGTTCTTTCAAGATAGGAGTCTCTTCTAGAATGAAAACTGCCTTATCCACAAGGCATGTGGTTTCATTAAATGGTTTGATGAGAGTGATATAAATCATATGCTATGGCCCTCACAGTCACCAGATTTCAACCTAGCTAAAGACCTATGGGAGGTTTTGGACGGATGTATTGGACAGCTCTCTCCACCACCTTTATCAAAACAGCAACTGAGGGAATATCTTGTGGAAGAATGGTGCTCTGTCACTCCAGTACAGATTTGGAGAACATATGACAATGCACAATGAAGCTGTTCAGGTGGCTCGTGGTACCCCAACAACACTTCTGGCTGCTCCCGATTATGGTTCACAACAGCAGATCAACCGTTTCCTTCTATCCTTTGCATCTTTCACTCTCACACCAACTGCCTGCATGTCCTCCCTCACCACATCCATAAACCTCCTACTAGGCCTTCCTCTTTTCCTTTTCCCTGCAGCTCCATCCTCAGCAACCTTCTCCCAACATACTCAAAGTCTCTCCTCAGCACATGTCCAAACCAAAGCAGTCTCGCTTGTGTATGTGTGTGTGGGTATATATATACA
>JBBPCZ010107313.1:2500-10781 GCA_037974445.1 Brycinus macrolepidotus
AAAGGTAACTATATGAGCTAACTTGGGGCAACAATCAAATTACGCAGGTATGGCAATAGCTAGCATTAATATTAACATCATCTAGATCTAGTTAAGTTTAACCCACATTCACTGTTTATCTGGTAATTTATTGCTGGAAACAGCTAAAATGCAGGGCAATGAAAGAAAGTACCTCAGTAGAACATCATAATTGTTTATAGCCATTTTTTCTGATGAAGGTGTATCCTAATCTGTTTTTGGCCCATATGTAGGCATTGGATTTTATCAATCAACCTATTATAATTTGATTTCCATTATCTAGATAATGGCAAGAGTAGATGTGAATTATCTATACTTCTCCACTCAACTTTAAAATGAGGTGGGAGGGAGAAGTGGACTAAACTGTAAACAAAAAAGCTAACGCCCAGTATACATTGTACCATTTTGGGCTGTATTTTTGTATTTTTATGTTTTTTCAGTTGATCATTGGAAACTTTGGGCTGAATCTGGAACAGTCACAAGCTCAGATGGCCTTGTGGGCCGTCATGGCCGCTCCTCTGTTCATGTCAAATGACCTGCGAACATTGACTGGCGAAGCCCGCAATATTCTACAGAACAAAGCTGTCATTGCCATCAATCAGGACCCTCTGGGGATCCAGGGGAGACGCATCCTGCAGGTAAAGATTTTACAGGATATTTCATATCATTAAACCAGGTAACCAGTTATATCAAGATTCAAGATTCAAGATTTTGTTTATTGTCAATACAACAATATACTCAGTATACAGTGTATTGAAATGCCGTTCCACACAGGCCCTCCATGGTGCAATTTACAGAATATCAAAAGTACCAAAATACAAAATACAAAAATTACAAATATAGGGCAAGAGATATACACATAAATATAAATCTAACTAAGTTTTTAAATCAGGACAGAGACAATACAAAGTGTGAATGTGCAATGATAGTAAAGTGAAATGTGCCGCTGCTATTTAAAATACCAGGATTCAAGTTATGGTTGGGAAACAGTTGACATACAGTTGTAACAGGTGCAAATTTGGCATGAGGTAGACTACGTTTGGGCAAATATACAAATTTACGATAAATGAGCATTTTGTTTTAAAGTCCAGGCTGTAGTATTTTGTGTTATTTGTGTCTACAGAAGGTGTTTTGTGTTGTTGAGTTTAACAGTCCTTTGGTGGCAAGAAGTTAAGGGTCCTGAGTGCTTGGGGAAAGAAGCTCTTGCGGTGTCTGGCAGTTACAGTTCTGATATCACTGTAAATAGTATATCTTGGTCAGAAAATATTCATATAATCATGTTTTGTTTAGGAAAAAGCTCACTTTTAGCACCTTCCAATCAAACATGCAAACTATTTGTGATACTGTTTAGTTCATGTAAAGATTTTTTCAAAAGTTTAAACTGTCGTAGCTTCTACACGTTCTACATGTTACTGATAAACTAAAATCTGCAAAATGCCACTCGGCTGTGAGATCATATCATTCCATCATTATAATAAAATCATTCTAATACTACATTTACTTTTTGTTGAATAAAGATTAACTAATGACTATGTACTTATAATTAATGATTATTTATAATTTACAACAAAACTCTATGGTTTATTTCTCATAAAATATTTAACTTTTTTATTTTCATTTTAATAACCATACAGAGTTTTAAAAAATCTCTTATTTATAGAAACCTCTAACTAACTAGCTGCTTAGCTATATGGCTACTTTGCTGTTTTACTATCTTGTATTTTGTTATGTTAGACTTAAACAAGTGATAGTATTTTATTAAACTTAAATTTGTCAGGTTTAACAGGTGAGTGTCTGTTAGCTAATTTAGTTCATGTTCAGGGTAAACTAATAGACCTTCATCACTGAGAGGCAGATTATAAATTAAATTACCTTGAAGTAACTCAAAGTAATAAGTATTTTTTTCTGTGAGCTTGTTTAAACTCTTAATTGACAGTTTTTCTTTGATAATCGGTTACTTTTACTTTTGCAAAAGTTTTTAGTAGTAAAAGCATGGGAAATAGCCTGGCTATGGGGCCAGCTGGTGTCCTGGTGGTTAGGGATCTGCCCCTGCAATCAGAAGGCCATGGGTTTGAATCCCAGGACTACCATTGGCACCACTAAGGTACCCTTGAACAAGGTACCGTCCCCACCCACTGCTCCCTGGGCGCTGTTCACACTGTGTGCTGTGCTGTGGTGAGTTCATGTGTGACAAATGCACACTTTACAGTTTACACTTAATACATGTATTATACACTTATTCCCCTGTCTCAGGACGACGGTCGTATTGAGGTGTTTTGGAGGCCTCTGTCCAAATCTGCGAGTGCCCTGGTGTTTCTGAGCCGACGGACAGACCATCCCTACAGCTACCACTCCACACTCGGCCTTCTCAACTACACCGACGGCAGCTACATGGTTAGATAATGCTCCAGCAACAACTGACCACAAACCAGAACATGGTAGAAATGATAACTCAGCCAAAAATCTCATTCTCCCAGTTTTTTTCCCCAGTTCCTTACCTCAAATGTAGTTGATCAGACAACACATGTTTGGTGTCTGAAGTCTGCTTCTCATGCACTTTAATTAAAAGCCTCAAAACCATGTACATTTGATTTTTGGCTGAAATAATCATTTAAAAAAAAAAACATGATAACTACAATAATAATACCCCATAAAAAGCAGCTTCTTGCAGCATTGAAAAAAATCTGTTTTTTTCCCCCCGCAGGCCTACGACGTGTTTAAAGATGAAACGGTGTCTTTGCCGTCAGTAAAATCCCACTTTACCGTCACTATCAACCCGTCTGGAGTTGTGATGTGGTACGTTTACCCTGCTAAGTCCCGGGAGCGCTCCGAGGAGGCTGGAACGGATCCACACTTCCACCGGAATCACACACACTCTTCTCAGCAGCTTCAGAAGGACAACTGACCCCCAATTCTGCCCTAAACTCAAGCACTCACAATTCCTTTTTCATTTGCACTGTGAATTGATTTGCACAATCTGCCATCATGGTCATAATTAATCTCTGATGTCATCATTTTGTAGTTGGCGACATGTAAGGATACAATAGGGCTAAGCTATTATTCTCTATGGGAATCTATGAATGGTGTTTTTGAATATCACTGCTATCGCCTCTGTGGTGAACAAAGCTGATATGCTTTGTCCTCTGTAGATTGTCCACCCTGAACGTTACTGAGTCTTCAGAATTGAGGCTGCTCACTAGCTGAATTTCTAATATTACTACATTGCTCCTTAGCAATATTTATATTTCCACTACTTAATTCATACCACACAATGATATATGGAGAAATATGGCCTTACAAACAGGTGAAACAAAAATATACCAACATTGAGGGCTCAGCACATCATCCATAATTTTGGAGGTTTTTAAGGGCTAGCAGTTTTGAAAAAGTCATGAATACCGTTTTGATCCGTACATAACAGTATATCAGTATAAAATACAATTATACAACCAGTTTTTGAGAGGTCACTTTGAGGGGTCACATCGATTTTACGCAGAATCATCAAGGAAAACATGTTTTTTTTCCCACTGAAAACAACTGGAAACAGCCTCATATCAGCTGTCATAACATTTCTGCTGGATAGACCTGCCTTATTAGTGACCGCAAGTAGCTTTTCTAATGATAATGTACGGCGAAACCACCGAAAAAAAAACGTTGTGTGGAGCAGGGATGGATTTAATGTTCTTGCAGAGGTTCTTAGATGTTAGATGAGTTCATCAACTTTGCTTTTTTTGTCTAAACTGTCCAAAATTCTTTTTAGCGATGCTATAGATAATGCTGCAGCTCTGCTGAGTAGACCAAATAGGCTAAACATAGGCACCAGCTCAAGCCTAAACCTTAACAGAGAGTGGGAAAGTCTCTTTTTATTGCATTTTCTCATAACCTGTTTGTGGAAGTGATCATGCGAAGCCTACCAACAACAGGGGCTGAGCCCACCCATAGATGCTGTAACATATTTTGAGTAGGGGGTGCCGCAGTGTCTAACATGTTGTTTATGTAAGGTGTACGGAAAATGAATATATTTTTAAATTCCAGAAAACAACGTTCAGGCCTATAGTCCAATAGCCAGGGCCTAGTCACGACCCTACTTAGGACAAAACACTGACTTCTGATCAGCCATAAAGTACTATATGAGCACCATTCATTTTTCCCCATATAGAAAAACAGCTTAGATCCAGGACTCATCCAGACATTAGTGACTCAGAGGTCTACAGCTGGCAGAGATACTTAGATTGTTTCAGTCATTTCATGATCACGCCGATTAACTGATATCGTTTTTCATTTCTTGCTAAACCGACAAAAGATTTTTCATGTTTCAATGTTTCTTAGCATTTTTACTGATTATGTGAGTGTACGTTTTTTTATGAATGAGATCCATGCTAGGTCTTAAGGGGTAAATACACTTCATTTCCCTTTTTTTGTTGGTCTGAAATATGTGTGGGCTTTAAAAAAAGTCTCCATGCAAAGGATTTCATTACATGAAGTATTTCAGGCATGCATGGGAAGCATGTGGCCCAATATCTCGTACACAGTGGAGCCCACCTGCATGACCTGCTGCTTTTCAATGAAATTAATGAACATTAATGCACTTTAATCTGTCTAGAAACACATGACTGATGAAAGAGACTTCTGTCAAAATACTTGATTTCAAATGATAAATTTACCTTTGATTTGGAGCCAGTGGTTTTTCTTGCACATCACAGAAACAGAGTATTCGCTTAGATTTATCTGATAGAAACACACGGGCATCATTCATTCATTCATTCATTCATTCATTATTTGTAACCACTTAATCCACACTAGTGTACACGAGCATCATATTTAAATTAATTTGGTTATTTTATATACAATAACAAAATAACAATAATTACAATAATACGTAATAAATACAATTATATGCCACAATGACTTGTACAGTGTTGGTTTAAATATCATAAACGATTCACCACCAATTAAACTATTCTCTTCATTCTTGACGTTATAAAGCGTCCTCCCAGCTCTGTTCATTATTTGGGACACGACTAATTCCTAATTTCTTCATTTTTATTCACAGCTTTTTAGTGCGCTGTGAATTATTTAAAATATATGGGGAGCTGCATTTCAAAACATTTTACACACCACATTAGTTTTATAGGACTGAAACACTGAACAGTAATGAATATGCCAAAATGAAGAAATGAATATTAAAAACTAGACATTTTACAATATAACACATTAAAATAAAACATTTAAAATAAAAAAAGGGCAAAAAATCAAATTAACACCATTTTCCATTCGCAACTGTTCAGTTTTATACCTCACAGTAAGTCATACTGTGTCCTAAACCACATTGACAGGTCTGCACCACCTTTGGATGGTGGTTTGAGCAGGCTGAGAGATGTTTAGGAGATGTATTTACAGAAAAGAGTTGAGTGACTCTCTTGATAGCTCCAGATCTAAACTAAAAAAAAGCAAAATTTGGACACCAAACATGACTTGGTTGTGTATAATATATATGGTGTATAATTGTGTATAATATATAGTAGTATGATTTTATATATATATCAAATAAAATCATACTACTCAAAAATTGTAATGCAAAATACAGCCCTATTTTCGTGCCTTTTGTATGTATGTGTTCACTTTGTAGTGTGTTTGTAGAATATCACAGCTGTATGTAATAAGTACAAATACATTTCAGCTGAAAAAGTGTAGATATGTACATATGTGTGTGTGTGTGTGTGTGTCTGTGTGTGTGTGTGTGTGTGGGTGTAGTGCTTTTGACCAAAGAAGAATAACGTTTTTGTGCTGCGACCAATGTGAAGACTGACCACTAGAGGGCAGCACAGCAGAATAAATCCTGTAGAGAGCTTTGGCTTGGGATAAAGCGGGGCTTGATACTGGATTGCAAATTGAAGTTTGCCATTTAGCATTTTCTATTTATGGACAACCTTTCTCTTAAAGTCTGTAAAAATCAGTGAGGTCAATAAAAAAACTTACATTATGGTTATGTATACATAGTGTATAGTATATATACACTTCTATTATACAAATCTATTGCCTGCCTTGTCTCATCAAGTGATTAGTTTCTTTTTTTCCTGGGCTGTGCAAGTGTGCCCAATTCATCTGAATTGTGTCAGTTTAGCTACAGGGTTGTTCATGGATGGAAACTGCTGCATATTCACAGTGTAGGAACTTTGCAAATGAGCCTTTAACCAATCACAGTATTTCTGACAGCGCACCCAATCACAGCTCCAGGTGAGTTACTGGATGTTCTGATGAATCAAAGCCTTCATGTCAAGTCAAGTGGTCAAACCAAGTCAACAAAAGTCTAATTATTAACCATTAAAGGTGCTAATCTGCTAAAGGTGCTAAGATGTATTTGAATCTGTTGGCTCTGTGACATCACAAAAACTGATTTGAAAATGGATTGTTTTTGTAGCTTATTTTCCATTCAGGGACTGTATGGACTGGGGTAGTAAACGTACCATTTAGAACAATATTTACAGACTTCAAGCATTTGGGCGCTTTAATACACTGTATGGACAAATGTATTGGGACGCCCGACCATTACACCAACAGGGACTTTAATGACACTGCATTCAAACCCATAGACTTTAATATGGAGTTGATCCCCCCTTTGCAGCTCTAACAGATTCCACTCTTCTTGGAAGGCTTTCCACAAGAGTTTGGAGTTTCTGTGGGAATTTGTGCCCATTCATTCTGTAGCGCATTTATGAGGTCTAACCCTGAGAAACAGGTGTGTCCCAACACTTTTGTCCATATAGTGAAAGGCATCGTAATCGCACGCAGCAATAAAATTGCAATACTGATATTTTGTCACATCGTGCGGCTTTAAGCTACCGAGTGGATGTTTAACTTGCCTTTTCATTGGCTAATTCACACTCTATGACTTTTCAATGAGCGGGTATGCTAAAGTGCATCATAGAATGAAGTGAATTATTTTTTACTGACTGGCGCAGGGCTTTTGTACAGGCAGTTGAAATAAATATTCATTTCAAATGAATTACCCGACAGTGTGTTACTCTTTACCAAGCTATGCAAACCATATTTCTCTTAGTGTTTGAGAACTTTAATCATTTATCATTTTGGTGCAGCTGGTGGCCTGGTGGTTAGAGATTTGCCCCTGCAATCGGAAGGTTGTGGGTTTGAATCCCAGGACTGCCAGTGGCACCACGGAGGTACCCTTGAGCAAAGTACCGTCCCCACACACTGCTCCCTGGGCGCTGGCTGCCCGCTGCTTCACTTGATGAATGGGTTAAATGCAGAGAAGGAATTTCACATTCTTCATACTGTGTGCTGTGGTGTGTTCACGCGTGACTATAAGGGGCCACTTTACTTTAGATGAGAGCTATAGCCGTATTTCCCCACACAGTTTTACACTCAGGGAGGGGATGCTGAAAAATGTCAAAGATTCAAAAGATTCAAACATACGAGTCATTAAAAAGATCAGAACGTTCCATCCAACTATCAGTGGGTGTGTACCTAGTATAAGCTTCACTCCCTTCCACTTTACTTCGAGAGAATGCACCCAGGTGCCTAGTCACAGTGAACCTTAGTAAATATGAGAGGCTTGGAAAAGAGGGAGGGGCACATCAATGATACAGATTTACATTTCTATACAAAAGGTAATTTTTTAATTGCTATTATTTTTTTTTTTTTTTCCAGACTATATTGAAATTGAACACCTAGGCTTTCCCACATGAATGAAAAACTCTGTGAGCGGTTAGATACTGAAGCTGCAGGGTGTATTAAGTAGCTCATATGTGATAAATATCTATCAATAAAAGAAATCTGATATAGGACGTCTTGTAAAATGACCGGTTGGGTGAACACTACCTTTGTTATCACACAATTCAAGCTCTGTCACCAGGCAACACTATTGCAGATGGAGGGGGACAGAAAGGGAGAGAGAGAGAGAGAGAGAGAGAGAGAGAGAGAGAGAATGGAGAAAAGATAGAGTGAAAGCTACAGTGAAGAGAGAGAGAGAAAACAGGGAGAAAAAAGAGAGAATGGGGGTGCTACTCTTGTTCAGGTGCTGTGTGTGTGTGTGT
This sequence comes from Brycinus macrolepidotus, assembly GCA_037974445.1. NCBI lineage: Eukaryota > Metazoa > Chordata > Actinopteri > Characiformes > Alestidae > Brycinus > Brycinus macrolepidotus. The sequence continues at coordinate 10,573 of JBBPCZ010107313.1, forward strand.
GTGTGTGTATGTGTGTGTGTGTGTGTGTGTGTGTGTGGGCCCTCTTGAGCCTCAGGGTGAGTGACTCTTTCCCACGGCCACTAGAGGGGTCACTAAAGGGTCAATATGGGTCAACTCCACTCTGCCAGCTGGGATCAATCACTAGAGTCCACCAGATGATACACCCTTTTTTAAATATATATATATATATATATATATATATATATATG
>JBBPCZ010107334.1:0-5000 GCA_037974445.1 Brycinus macrolepidotus
ACACAATCCTGTTACACACACTCCTATCCCACACACTCCTGTCCCACACACTCCTGTCCCACACACTCCTATCCCACACACTCCCATCACACACACTCCTATCCCACACACACCTATCCCACACACTCCTGTCCCACACACTCCTGTCACACACATTCCTATCCCACATACTCCTGTCGCATACACTCCCATCCCACACACTCCTATCCCACACACTCCTGTGGCACACACTCCTGTCGCATACACTCCTGTCACACACACTCCTATCCCACACACTCCCATCCCACACACTCCTATCCCACACACTCCCATCCCACACAGTCCTGTCCCACACACTCCTGTCAAACACTCCTATTCCACACACTCCTGTCACACACACTTCTGTCCCACACACTCCTGTCACACACACTTCTGTCACACACACTCCTGTCGCACACACTCCTATCCCACACACTCCCATCACACACACTCCCATCCTACACACTCCCATCACAAACACTCCTATCCCACACACTCCTATCCCACAAAGTCCTATCCCACACACTCCCATCCCACACACTCCTGTCGCGCACACTCCTATCCCACACACACCTGTTGCACACACTCCTGTCGCACACACTTCTGTCGCACACACTCCTGTCACATACTCCTAACCCACACACTCCCATCCCTCACACTCCTATCCCACACACTCCTATCCCACACACTCCCATCCCACACACTCGTATCCCACACACTCCCATCACACACACTTCTATCCCACACACTCCTGTCACACACACTCCTGTCACACACACTCCTGTCACACACACTCCTGTCACACACTCCCATCCCACACACTCCTATCCCACACACTCCTGTCACACACTCCCATCCCACACACTCCTATCCCACACACTCCTGTCACACACACTCCTGTCGCACACAGTCCTGACACACACTCCTATCCCACACACTCCTGTCGCACACACTCCTATCGCACACACTTCTGTCACACACTCCTGTCACACACACTCCAGGCTCTGCCCACATATGCATTCTTTCATAGGTATGTTTGCTGGGTTGGACCGGACAGTGGCAGAAACTTTAATGCACCTCAGTTTATAAACATGTCTTTATTGTAATATTACATTACTGTATTGTAGAATCAGTAAAGAAGAGGCTGGAGCAAGAAGCACTTTTACTGTTTTAATAGTAGTTTGTGCACATTTACTGCTGGCTAGGGCAAACCACCAGTTTCCTTCTGATGATAACGATAAACACCAGCTAATGGAAGGAAGGAAGGTAGGAACGAATGAAAGAACAAACAAACAAACAAACATACGAATGAATGAATTAACGAACAGATGAACAAACTTTTGGAGGAGTGAACCAACAAACAAAGGAACAAACAAATGAATGAACCAAGGGACGAATGAAGGAAGAAACGAATGAACAAATAAATAAACAAACCAACAAAGGAATGAACAAAAGAATAAGGGAACAAACAAACTAAGAAACAAATGAACCGAACAAGAAATGATTGGACAAACAAACCAATGAACAAACAAATAAGTAACTAAGCAACTCACTAACAAACATGCCAGCATGGAAGACACCCCTCAGTTACAGCAAACACGCGATGTAACCAGACAAAGGCCATGGAGATCTGCTGGAACCTCAGGAGGCTGGCAGGTTTACAAACAACTGAACAAACTCACAGGTGCAGCATCGGGTTCGAGTGGAAGGAGGAGGAGCTTCAGGCCTGTTACAGAGCTCTGACATTGTGTCGTCATTCTGTAATCAACGTCATGCTGGTAGCTCTGGGTCTGAACTGATTTCTCTATAAGAGGAGGGACTTTAAATAAATAAGTAAGTAAGTAAGTGAGTAAGTAAGTAAGTTAAATAAATAAATAAATAATAAGGTACTTTTTGGTGGGGTTTCCATAAGACAGCATGTAACAATGGAACTATGATCTACAATATATACAATGGGAGTAAACAAATACACTGGTATAGGACATAGCAATATTCACAATCCAAAAAAATATGTATCACTCACAAATATACCAAAATGTCTTAAGATTATGGAGAGGAATGTATCAATAAAACCATCAACTTGGAATGCAAGAGTAGGTCCATGAAAACAGCAGTGTCCAGTGTGTCCTACTGAACTGTACTAATTTCGTTCTGTGCATTGATGACGGTCCCTTTGTTGCATGCTGTTGCCATGGCAACAGTCATATTCTGTCATTTTTATTAAAAACCATAGAATCTAAACTGGTTTTATTAATGGAGGAGAAATTTTAGCTTCACACAGATTGTGTTTATATCCTTTTTTTTCTGAGGTTTTATACACGCTGCGAATTTTGTGCACACTGTAAACAGTGAATTATGCATACAGTTTAAAAAGGCTTCAGTGGCCTAGTCTCAGCCTGTGATATGTGTGTAAAAAAGAAAATAAAGACTGCACTAGGCAGGCTTGTGGTCAGAAAAAGAAGTATAGTTTACCCAGCCAGATTCCCAAAGGAAATGAAGAAAGTTATGACTTTTGTATTGTAGTCTGTTAAAAAAAAAAAAAAACAACAAAAAAAAACATTGTTGCCATGTGGCAACATCATGCAGTAAAGGGCTCATTTGGGCATGCAGACTTTAGACTTTAGACATCTTCACAAGTCTGTTTCATGACTTCACTTTGTGTGTATGAATGTCAGACTGTGGGATAGGTCGGGTATAGTTTTTTTGTCCACTTTTAGTAATAGTGGAGCCCTTCTTTCTGAACTGTTTGTAAAAACCATTTACACCAGGTATTCCATCATAGGAAAGAGCCACTGAACAATGTAAACAGTCATTCAGAGTGTTCTTTGGCTGTTTACTGCATAAAATCACTGCTTTTGTGTAAAGAACGATATTTTGTAGTAATTAATGTAGTGCAGCATTTTAAAGCTGGAAAGTCGGCGTTACGTTGCAGATCTAAACTCCCCACCTAAATTAATGATATTAAATATTTTTTTGTTTTTTTGCCAGTTTTCTGTAAAGCTTGCCAACCTAACAACAGGAGCTAAGCAGCCAAGTGATTTCATTTTGTCAAGGGCAGGTGGCAAGAAATATCATTTTCTTCAGTGCAGGTGGGGCTGTTGCTGTGGTGCCAAAGATTTAGGAGTGGTGGGCCACTTAAGTGGAATATTAATAGCAGAAACGTGTACAAACAGGTGTCACTGAGTGCAAAATTTACACGAAAAGGTCGGTATGAAGCCGCGACAAGTTTGACAAATCTTCTCAGTTTTTGTAACGACAAGTTTGACAAAGTGTATGAGAGCAGTGATACTAAGCACCGCTAGTCTCAGGTGAGGGCGATGCTAAAACTGATCTCAGAGCTTCAGAACCTCAAACCTGTTTGTTTGGTGAGTTCTGCCCTCTTCCAGGGTGATGTTTCTCGTGTTCAGACTGGCCTTTAGGTCCAAAAACTCCTGCACTCAGCTGGAGCTCAACTCACCTTCACTGCTGCTTATCTTGAGAAAAAAAAAAAAACAATCAAATAAACAAGATGATATGAACAAATAAAATAACTGGATACAGTCAATCAAAGCAGCTAACTAAAACCGTGAGGTCCATAAATAAAACGATAATTCTTATTTGTTACAGCTTTAGCATCTTACATCGCTCACAAAACCTGTAACTGAACAAGAGACTACAATCACAGCTTCCATAGCAACATATCAAATGCGTCTGGGCTCAGCCTGACATATTAATGCTTTGGTGCTGCTTTCTGGATACATTTTGCACTCTAATGGAAAAAAAACATTTGGTTAATTATAAAATGTGAATTTTAGGGGTGATTTTGAGATTAAGCATTTGAGTACTCGTTTGGAAATACCAACAACAATGAGGGTCAACCGTATTAATTAGTCATTAGAAATAATACAAAGTATATAATGCAGCATTCATTTCATTTCTGTGTTGCTGACTGTAGTTATCTGTAGTCGTTATGATGTTACACCTCCAAGGTTTTTATGTCTTTAATAATAGCAATAATCTCTCTCTCTCTCTCTCTGTCTCTCTCTCTCTCTCTCTCTCTCTCTCTGTCTCTCTCTCTCTTTCTCTGTCTCTCTCTCTCTCTCTCTCTCTCTCCCATTCTCTCTGTGAAGTGAGCAATTATTAATCTGTCCTGTTGTGAAGACACAGAGGAGGAGAAGGAGGGGGAGGAGGGGGAGGGGGGTGCTCTTCTTCTTTTGTGTGTGTGTGTGTGTCCCAGGCACACGCCCAGTGCTCTGAAGCAATTGAGGAGAGAAGGAGAGCTAGAGAGAGAGAGAGAGAGAGAGAGAGAGAGAGACAGAGAGAGAGGGATCTCCATGCTTCAGTGAGTTTTTGAGCAGACGAGAGCGACAGAACGACAGAGCAGCAGGCGAAGGAGTGTGTGAGTGTGTGGATGAAGCAAAGCTGAGAGGACTTCACTGGGTCACCACTGGGCCCATCAGAACGCAAACACAATCAATCACACACACTCACACACACACTCTCACAGCGCGCACATTGAGGATCCAACACACACTCACACACGTACGCGCACGTACACACACACACACACACACACAGTCGCCGCGCGGAGGCTTACAGGCAGAGGAGGCTTTGTTAAAGGCTGAGCTCGAGGAGAACGCGATGGAGGAGAACATGGAAGAGGGACAGACACAGAAAGGTACAGTCAGAAAATCTTTTCTCTCCTTTCGGTGTGTGAGTGAGGTGTGAAGTGTGTTTTCCTTCCATTTGGATCCACCCGTCCAGACCATAACAGGAGCGCCTTTCATCCTGGATTTAAATAATTCATTCATTCATTAAAATCAGAATAATCATTCTATAATTGGATCTGATTTTTCACAACCGTCAGTCTTCGTTTTTGATCCGCAGAATCTCAGTTGGAACCCTTTTAATTCTGCAGGTTCTAGATAGAACACCTAGAGAACCATACATGTGGATGCGGTTCTTTACCTGGTTTTTCCAATGGAAAACCTGCTGTATGTGGT